>CM070837.1:3988226-4015726 GCA_036326025.1 Chrosomus eos | reverse complement strand
ACTCTGTAGTTTACTATTAGCTTATCGATAAGTAAAATATTTTTTTTTCATACCAGCAACTGTATTGGATACAGTGTCACAATTAATGGAAATTCATAATTAATTCTAAAGCGAGTATCATTAATAATGACTCAAATATTTCCATGGTCCACTTTAGACACTATAAGTAACTTTGCAACTACATGTCAGCTAACTCATTAGAGTATTAGTAGACTGAGCTTAATATCTGCTAACTCTTTATTGTGATGCTCCTTCTACTGACTATGAGGGACTTTTTAAAGTACATTATGATTGTCTTTAGTGTGAATGGGCCTTATTTAGATTAGCATTTGTCATTGAGTAATAGCCACGACTCTCTTAAATAGCCTGTGCGTCTTTAACAACATGACATTTTAGCGAAATGACAGAAAAACTGAGCGCCCATAGAGCTAGTAAACTTCATAACCTGTAAGTTGATGAAAACTTGATGCAAGGCACTTACTGCCTCAGATGCGGAAACCTTAAATAAAAGTAAATGCTCAAAGAAAGCAACATAGTGTCGGCCCAGATCCGGCCCACATCTGGCACGGGTGAAGTCCACATGTACTGGGTCTGGGCCGACAGTATGTTGCGGTCTGGGACATTTCCACTGAAAACACAAAGAACAAGCAGGCATGGCTGAAAAACTGCAGGCATGTTGCAATAATAATAAACCTGCTGGAAATGACTATCAAACTTGTGAAAGTAATAAGCTTATTCTTATTAACCTTTTTTAAAAAAATGTATTGACGTCATTAGTGATCCTTTTAACAATAATATTATAAGTGAGTTTTGCATGATTTTTTTTTATCATGGCAATTCACCAGTTACTTAATTTAATGTTGTTTATTTGTTATTTATCTAAAACACCAATTCAATTAATTTGTAGGTTTATGCAAGGCTGACTAATCTAAACCCAAAACGTCCTCAAATGAAGGATTAGCATCGACACCGAAGTTGACAAGCTTCAATTTGTACGCGGAAATGGCTTATATTAGATACATTTGCTAATACTAATACTTATTGTAGTTCAGTATTAATTATTGAACTGTGAAATCAATTAGTGTCAGAAATCAAATGTTAATGAATCTGCTGTTTGATTATTCAGTGGTAATGAGACTGATGGCACACAACACAACCACAGGCTAATTTTCCTGCACTTCTCTCTCCCGGTTCCCTGAGACACTTGAATTAAGTCATTTTGATTCATAACTAGATGAAAAAGGTTAAAAGCGCAAGGCTGTTCTGTGAGGGGGAAAAATGAAGCTGTTAAAATCCGGTCCCTCTTCACTGTCAGTTTCTCTTTGGTGTTATATGACTGTATCTATTATAATATAGCTTATCTAATCTAAAAGGTCATCAGATGGTGTGATTAATTTGGCAGCCGCAGACACCAGTGCGATAGTTTGCCCCGGTAATAGCTGTTCTACGCGTGTCTCTATCTGTGGAAATTAAAATTGAGCCTTTTCATCTCTCTCAAATTTAGAGTGAAAAATTGCATTTGTAAAACATAAAAAAGATTAATTTTTGAACAATTCCAACGGAAACAGTTGGGAACCAAGAACTGCTTCTTATTCAGAACCAATTCCATTAAAAAATAAGAATACTTGAATCAAATGGTTTTAACGACTTCCGGCAAAAACTGCTTCTGTGCCAAACAAGGCAAAAAAATGCTGTTTTACTTGTGAATGTGCTGAAATGATACAACCAGTGTAGTCAGATTTGCAAACTATTGACTCTAAGGATGAAGGAGCCAGTTAATAATGAAGCAAACCAGGCGACCAGCATCTGATCTCGGCATGCAAAACACACCTTACCTTTGTATAGTATAAATTGACTGTACTGTACTGCACAAAATGTAATCACAAGCAAGCAATGCAATCAGCAACATACTATGTAACAAAACCCTTATGTACATGCACAGATTATATGAAAAGGTATAAGAAACAGTATTGCAATAAACACCATCAAATGTGCAGTGTCACGCAGATAATTACATATCAATTTACGGTTTCTCACTGTAAAGTATAAGACGCTTATAATCTTTTTACATTTAACTGTACTTTACTGTAAATTTACAATGTCCCATTAGACCTATTACAGTAATTACAGTCTATTACCATTAAAACTACAATCATTTTTGGGGGTGTTTTTCATGAGAGTTTTCAACTAAAACGGAAAACATTTGATGTGTTTTGGTCGTTCATTTATGCGACAACGGCGTTTTAGGGGCCTGCAAACACACACTTTTTGAAATGGGCTTTAAAGTGCAAGTTTTTGAAAATGATACCGTTATCGTCGGTGTGTAAACTATATAAACGTGAATTAGTGAAAACAGTGACGTCATCGTTATTACCATACCTGTCAAGTATACCGTTTTGGCCGGAAAAGTCCCGTATTTTACCCTTGTTTCCCGCCGTTGTCACGGTGTGGGTTCATGTCTTGTTCCTGTCTGTCTTGTATTCCCCCCATTATTGTGTATTTGGTTTAGTCCTGTCTAGTTTTCCCGCTCCTCATTTTGTGTTTCGGCCCCCTTGTTATCTTGTTTGGCCTGTCTATTTATACCTCTGTGTTTCAGTTGTTCCTTGTCAGTCGTTGATGTTACTGTCTCGCTGTTCTGTGTTCCTGCCCTGAGTTCTGTTATGTTACACGTTATCTGTTTATTAATTAAGTCTGCACTGGAAATTCTTTCTCCACGTCATTATTGATCAGCATGACAGATTCTCCCTATTAATTTTTTCCTAAATTGTAAAACGCTTTTAAGAACAAGAACCCGGTATAATAAAAAACATCCTCGAGCTGTCCTAGCTCTCATCGGCAATAGCAGGCTAGCCTACTGTAGGTGGCTGGTGCGCGAGGTTATGGGGGTCCGTTGTGACAACTCAGTCCAGGCAAATAATGATAAAATAATATTATTGCGTTCGATAGTGTGCACTTTCAAACGTCATTTTCATCTCTTCGGTCTGAATTCACGTATTCATGTGTCAGATTGAGAGCGCGGTGTCTTTACACTATTGTCTTTCACTATTGTAGTTTTTGTTCTAGTTGTGTCGTTTTGAGCGTACTGTTTGTTGTTTTGATTTTATTCTTTCTTGGGATTTGCGCTATGTAGACTGTGGTGTGGGTGTTTTAAATGTGCTTTTTTTCACTACTTACTTTAAAAGGCATCGCTTTTAGCATGCATATCAGCGGTTTTTGTCGCGAGCACCATGTGACAGGGACTGACAATTGTCCTCTGCGTGTCCTGCCTGGGTGAGGATCACGCGGCCATCGCGCTCGCTGACGGCGGATGCCATCACTGCGAACGTTTGCCTATGGTGACTCTGCGGACTCGCCTGGCTTCGTTCTCCGAGCCCGTATCCCAGCCTGCCGTGACGCCGCGTCGCAAGAAGCGCCGCGCCCAGCGCGCTCCCGAGCTATCTCCAGCCCGCCAAAGCTCGCCGGTTCGCCCGCCAGCTTCGCCGGCTTCGCTCGAGTCGCTCACCGACGGACAGCGGCCGCCGTCCGCCGCCGCGTCCGCCATCGAGTTGGACGACAACACCGAGGCGTGTTCTCTCTTGGCTTCGGATAGCGAGGATTGGGCGAGCTCTGTGGACCTCCCCTCCGCTAACGCTCCCCGCCAACCCTCTGGGAAGAGAGCCGGCATTGAGTCTGAGCTGATGCGTCTGCTCACCAAGGCCGTAGAAAGCATCGGCCTCGATTGGGAGGCACCCACGCTGCCGCCGCGCAACAGATTAGACGGGCGCTTTCTCGGCAAAGACGAGGCCCCGTCAAAATCTAGGCCCGCGCCCTTCCTCCCGGAACTTCACGAGGAGGTTGCAAAGTCGTGGAAGGCCCCCTTTTCCGCCAGGATGCGTACCTCTACCTCCGCGGCATTCTCCGCTGTCGACGGTGCGGGAAGTAGAGGCTACCTCGCCATTCCTCCGGTGGAGACGGCTGTCGCGTCGCATCTCTGCCCGCCCTCTGCGGGACGGCGGGTTCAGACGACGCTCCCGTCCAAAGCCTGCCGAGTGACATCATCGCTGCACGGACGCGCTTACACCGCCGCCGGGCAAGCAGTCTCAGCGCTGCACACGATGTCTATTCTGCAGATCTACCAGGCAGACCTCCTTCTCAAGCTGGACGAGGAGGGACCCGGTGCTATCTGTGTGGCGGACCTGAGGAGCGCTACGGACCTCGCTCTACGCGCTTCTAAAGCCGCTGCGCAAGCCATGGGGCGGAACATGGCCTCTCTCGCTGTCGCCGAGAGACACTTATGGTTGACGCTGTCCGAGATGACGGAAGCCGAGCGCTCTGTGTTCCTCGACGCGCCCATTTCCCCGGAGGGCCTGTTCGGAACGGCCGTCAAGGACTTCGCGGACAGGTTTGTTGAGGTGCAGAAGACTTCTCAGGCTATGAAGCACTTCCTGCCGAAGCGCTCGAGCTCCGCTACAGGCCGCACCAAGCCGCCTGCTCGCAGCTCTCAGCCCCAGCCTGCACCGCCCTCCGCCGCCCGCCGCCTCACAGCGCCGCCAGGCCCAGGATCAGAGACCGCGGTCTCGCTCCGCCGGACGCCGCCCCCCTCACCGCGGGCCCCGGCCGAGGATTGAGATCAAGCCCGAGGCCCCAAAGTCTTCCTAGCCGCTCTAGGAAAACGACGGTGTTCAGATCCCGCTGCGGCCGGATTTCCACCAAAACTTCTCGCTCGTTCAGCCCCATGCGTTGTGACTGTACCAGTGTATTTTGCAGTGAAGCAGCCGGTGTCTCAGCCCGCTTGCCTGCACACAAAAGCTGTTTTTACGGCTACCCAGATAAATCCAATAAAGAGTGTATTTTCTGGTGTCCCGGCCTCGGCCGATGGTGTTATGAGTGTTGTAAGAATGCCCACGCCCCAGTGCCCATTCCCACACCCAGACACAGCCCGCCACGGTGCAGGGCTCGCACAAATAAAATCGACTCCGGTCGATTGTGCAAACACTGTAGTGAACGCGCCCATATCCCCATGCCCGCTTACACTACACGCTGCGTGTCCCTCGGTTTCTGTAAAAACGAAACCAACACACATTCAGTCGGCCCTAAACGACAGTGTTTTCAGTGTAGCAAATGTGCCCGTGGTCCCGCGCCACATTTCCTCACAGACACGCCGAATCCCACGGGATTCGCCCCGCTCTCTCTCTCGGCGCTACCCGCCTCAGAGGAGATGAGCGCGGCCAGGCTGCCCGCTGTGATCAGCGCGCCCCCCGCCTCGAACGCCGTAAACACGGCGCTGTGTTCACAGCACACGCGGGCTCTTGTGCCGGCGCTTTCCCGCGGCCAGAGCCCAGATTTCATTCTGCCCCTAGCTATTCACGCGGATGCGTGGTCAAGGCTTCCCGGGTATCAGAGTGGGTGATGAACACTATAAAGAGAGGCTATTCGCTACAATTCGCTCGACGCCCTCGCCGCTACGCGGCGCGCGTCGAAACTACGGTGAAAAGCGAAGTATCTCATCTACTTCGAGCCGAGATAGCGAAACTACTGAGAAAGGGGGCTATAGAACCTTTATCTCAGGCTCAGAGCGAAGGGGGCTTATACAGCAGATATTTTCTGGTACCGAAGAAAGATGGTGGGCTCAGACCCATTCTAGATCTGAGGCTGCTGAACAGAGCGCTCGTGAAACGCCAGTTCAGGATGCTTACGACCAGGAAAATCCTCGCGCAAGTGCGCCCAAGGAGACTGGTTCATGTCAATAGATCTGAAAGACGCGTATTTCCAAATACAAATAGCGTCCCATCACAGGCGATTCTTGAGATTCGCCTTCGAGGGCCAGGCATTTCAATACACAGTCCTGCCATTCGGCCTGTCCCTAGCACCCCGTACGTTCACGAAGTGCATGGACGCGGCCCTCGCTCCCTGAGACTTCGGGGCATGCGAGTTTTGAATTACTTGGACGATTGGCTGATTCTAGCTCGTTCACGAACGGAGCTCTTAGAACACAGGGCCACATTACTCGAGCACCTCGAGGAGCTGGGCCTTACAGTCAATTGGGCGAAAAGCTCACTGCTCCCCAGTCGGAGGATTTCCTTTCTGGGAACAGTGTTAGACTCGCTATCCATGACGGCACGCCTGTCACCAGAGCGCGGATTGAATATCCAGCACGTCGCGAAATCCTTCCGCCAGGCTCTATAGTCCGCTCAGAAGGTTTCAGAAAATGCTGGGTCTCATGGCCTCAGCAGCCTCTGTACTCCAGTTGGGCCTGCTCCGCATGCGCCCACTGCAGCTATGGCTAAAAGCACGAGTTCCCCCCAGGGCATGGACCGCAGGTCTGTTTCGCCTCAGGGTCGACCATCAGTGCATTTCAGCTCTGAAACCATGGAAAGCGACCGACTGGTATCAGTCGGGCGTGAGTCTGGGGATCCCCTCAAGTGTGAAGGTGGTGTCTACGGACGCCTCCACTTCGGGGTGGGGAGCGCTGCTCGAGGGCAGACCGCTGGCTGGCCTGTGGTCAGTGCGGGAGAAGCTCCTACACATAAACTGCTTGGAATTGATAGCAGTCGACAAAGCGCTAAGGCGCTTCTGTCCCCAGATAACAGGCCACACGTATTGGTCCGGTCGGACAACATGTCAGTGGTGGCGTACATAAATCGCCAGGGCGGCGTCAGGTCCCGAAACCTTTACAGGCTGACGGAACGCCTCCTGGTCTGGGCTCAGCACAACCTGCTCTCGCTGAGAGCGGCGCATGTGCCTGGTCACCTAAATGTGGGACCAGACAGGCTGTCCAGAAACAACGTTCCAGCAGGAGAATGGTCTCTGCACCCGCAGACGATCCACTGCTGTGGGAAACGTTTGGCAGAGCGCAGGTGGACCTGTTCGCGTCCCAAGAAAACGCTCACTGCCCGAGATTCTTCTCGAAAAGCCGGGACGCGCTGGCCCATGTCTGGCCCCGCCGCCCCCTTTATGCTTTTCCCCTGTCTCACTCCTGCCTCAGGTGTTGGAGCGAATCAGGAGGGAGGGATGCCCAGTGCTACTCATAGCTCCGCTCTGGACAAACCAGTCGTGGTTCCCTGTCCTGATGCAGCTGACCAGCGCTGCCCCATGGCCGTTACCGCTGAGGAGAGACCTCCTCTCTCAGGCGGAAGGCTCGATTTGGCATCCTCGCCCGGATCTGTGGTCCCTGCACGCATGGGCCATCAACGGGTACCCGCTGACCTCCCAGAGGGAGTGCTAAACACGATCGCGCAGGCTAGAGCCCGTCTACCAGACGGCTCTACTCCTCGAAGTGGTCTGTGTTCTCTGCTTGGTGTCAAGCGCAAGGCTTTTCACCTGTAGACTGCGGGGTTACGGAAGTGCTTTCCTTCCTTCAGGAGCTACTGGATAAGGGCAGGTCCCCTTCCACGCTCAAAGTATACGTGGCGGCCATAGCAACGTTTGCAAAACCGGTGTCTGGCCAGTCACTAGGAAAAGAGCGACTTAGTCGTGCGTTTCCTTAGAGGAGCTCGGAGGCTAAACCCTCCCAGGCCCCCTTCAGTCCCGACATGGGACCTTTCCACGGTCTTGGAGGCCATGAAAGGCGCCCCATTCGAGCCAATCCAGTCGTCAGACATGAAACACTTGTCTTTCAAGACGGCGTTTCTTATGGCTCTCGCTTCAGTGAAGCGCGTAGGGGACTTGCAAGCGCTCTCAGTAAGCGCGTCATGCATGGAGTTTGGACCTAACGACTCTAAGGTCATACTCAAACCAAAGCACGGTTACGTGCCGAAATCCCTCAACACACCGTTCAGGGCCCAGGTGATTTCCCTGTCTGCCCTTCCGGTTCTCAATGAGGAGAAGGACGCGAGTCTCCTTTGCCCTGTCAGGGCACTAAGGGCTTATGTGTCCCGCTCGTCTGGTTTCAGACAGACTGAGCAGCTTTTTGTTTCGTTTGGCGGCCGTACTAAGGGACTTGCCGCGTCGAAACAGAGCTTATCCAGATGGATAGTTGGTGCCATTGCGCTGGCTTACACTTCTAAGGGCCTTCAGTGCCCTTTGGGTGTTAGAGCGCACTCCACGAGAGGCATGGCCTCCTCGTGGGCATGGTCTAGCGGGGTTACCCTGCAAGATATTTGTATGGCCGCGGGCTGGGCCTCGCCGTCTACATTTATAAAATACTATAATCTGGAGGTCCCCGCCTTACAAGCTAAGCTTTTAGCGGTATAGAATTCAGTGCTATCTGCCCGCTGTGCGGCTCGGATACTGAGTTTGGCCTGCGTATCGCTCACTGACCGGTACAGCAGCTCATTTAAAATTGACACACTTGTGGCCACCCAGTCAGGCTGAATGTTCACCCTGACGGTTTGGTTATTGTCATATGATCGGCCCCTTTCGGAGGCTATTTACAGGGAATGATGCTTCTAGCCTCTCTTCCCTCACTCTCTGTGAGTTTATGGTGATTATGCACTATATGCGCCCCGGGCTTCGGCCCCTGGGTCTTTGGTGTTGGATCCCTACCAGCACGGCGTGTTGCATTGTGTTCCCCATAGCGTAAGATATTACGCAGTACGAGAGATACTCTCGTAAGAGAACGTACTCGGTTACTAACGTAACCTCGGTTCTCTCTAGAGAGGGAACGAGTACTGCGTATCTTGCCGTGCTTGGAATACGCTCTGGTTCGCTTCGGCGATGAAAACCGACGTAAGAGCAGCTATCGAGCCAAGATATAGGGCGAGACCACGCCCTTTCTGGCGGGACGTGGCGATATGGGCGCGAAGGGCCCCATTCGTCGTGACGTCACGCAGAGCCTCTCTCGATAGGCTGCTGCTATTGCCGCAGAGCAGCCAATAGGGCTGGCGAGCATGTTCGCCTGTTCTGCTTGCTGCTGCAATAGCGTTTTTACATTAGTAATCAATATTAGGTAATTTTTGCTTCAAGTATCCCTCGTGCAAATGATGTTTCTCCCCGTACTGTAAGATTATTACCTGTACTCGTTCCCTCTTCTAGAGAGTACGAGCGTTAGTTGTATCCGGTAGTTTCTGTTTATGTTACACGTTTTTGTTTTATTAAATAAGTCCTGCACATGGATTCTCTCTCCACTTCATTCCTTGCCTCAGCATGACAGCCGTCCTCCCGTATTAGTATTTTCCCGTAAATCTCCCGTATTTTAACCTGCGTTATTAAGAAATAATAATACCCCGGTTATTATATATAAAAAAAAAACATTCCCAATCTGAGCTGTCACTAGCCTCTCAATAACCGTGATACTACAGGTAGCCTACTGTAGGTGGCAGTTGTCGCGAGGTTAGTGTGTGAGTTCAGATGATGTGACAACTCGAGTAAAAACAGGAAAAAATAATAATAAAATAATAATTAAATTTGCGTTCGGTGTGTGTGAACCACATTTTCAAACTTATTTTCAAATACAAAACTTGACTGGTATGGTTATTACACGTATTACATGTTCAGTCTATAGGCTCGTAGTGTTTCTTTACTACTATTGTTTCTTTACTATTGTAGTTTTTTTTTCTATTGATGTCGTTTTAGTTACTGATTTGTAATTGTATTTATTTTATTATTTTGTGGCTATTGCGCTATGTACAGCACTTTGGTCGGTGCGAGCTGTGTTTAAATGTGCTAAAAAAAATTTTTACTTACTTACTTTACAAAGTGACATCGCCATCTACTGGCCTGGCATGAATAATTCAGCGTTTTTAGTCGTTTTCGTGGATCCATGTGTACAGGGATCATTTTGACAACGTTGTCCTCTGTACATGAAAAACACAAATGAAAAACGTTTGTGTTTTTAGTTGTCCTGGAGACTTACGTTAATAAAGAGCAACAATTCTGCGGAGGATCTTCTCCAAAAATGTTTTGAAACAATGGAATTGTGAAGTGGGATCGGATTCAAAACCAGGATCATCAAATTGCTTCAGATTCTGTTCACTAATCATGGCCAAGGTAAGATTCTTAGAGACATTCACATTTGAACTTTTTCTTGTCTAGTATACGAGTAACATTTCACTGTGTCTCAGCACAATTTGCAGATATTACGCATGTTTTCTTCGTCTCCTCCTTTTTTTGTATCTTAATCTTTATTTTCATACTCTCTTTCCTCCTCAGTCCTGTTTCCTCCCCTCTGCTGGCACGGCATTTGATTCTGTGTAAATTAATTGCTCATCATATGGGATGCGACATGCGATTAGTCTCAATCCAGATAATAGTGTGTGTGTCTTCACCGAGGGAATGCGCTGCCAATTTGCTCGGCGTGCATCTGCCAAATGACTCGTGTTTACACACTGCATCCCTCGAGGGAAGTTTGTCACAATGCGACTTCTTACATTTCAATAATGCACTGGCTCCTCAGATAGACAAAGACACACAGGCTCACTCTCCCTGCAGAAGCAGACACACAGTCTCGCTACAGATGGCTACACCACAATGCCAACAGGACAATCAGGAGACACACACCAGAGTCCTCTCTCTCACAGCAATCCCCAAGAGTTCACGGCTCTCTCACACTGATTCCTGTGTGAATGGTGCTATGACAAAAACACTAAGTTTGTAA
Source organism: Chrosomus eos (assembly GCA_036326025.1). NCBI lineage: Eukaryota > Metazoa > Chordata > Actinopteri > Cypriniformes > Leuciscidae > Chrosomus > Chrosomus eos. The sequence goes on along the minus strand of CM070837.1, from coordinate 4,005,213 downwards.
CATTGCATTTATATGTGTTGTTAGTAGTATATATCGGTTGTTTTCAGTTGGTTTTGCTTCAAAATCCTATTATTTAAATAACATTTTAATAAAATGAAACGCAATTGATCACTTATACACTGTTCCAAATTACACTGTCCGGTCGCAGTTTGGATTTAAATAGTCAAATGCTTAAGAGTCTATGATTGGGTCATTATTGCAGTGATTATTATAATTCTAGCATGTTATTTGTTTGGCAATAGTTCTTCTAACCTTAATTGATGTTCATTTTTTAAGCAACCATGTAGGAAGACACATCATGGCTATATTCCAGGATGACAATGTCAAGATTCAGCAGGCTCAGATTATGAAAGAATGGTTCCCAGTAAGAAACAAAGTGACAGCACAGATCCGGGGCAACATGTGGATTCCACTCGTTCCAGATGTGGGCCGGATCTGGGCCGACACTATGTTGCTGTCTGGGTTGGGAGGGAGCATGAAAAATAATTTTCACACATGAATTGGCACATCTTGAGTCCAGATCTTAAACTCACTGAAAGTCTTTGGGTTGTGCAGGAGGAGACTTTACATTATTACATTATTGACAACACAAGATCTTGAACAAACATTGATGCACCTCTTGTTGGAAATAAAATCACAACATTTATCTCCACACTGTATCAATCTCAGGCGGGTTTGTTAAATAGTTGTCAGGTTTTTACATGGAAACCCTACTTAAAGAGGTTGTTCCACATTATTAAGCAAGTCATAGTTTTCATGCAATATGGTGAGGAAGGAAAATCTTTCTGAAGATGAAAATGGTGCAAAAATCTTGCAAATTAAATCTTGCAAATTAAAGCATTAAAACAACTACTGTTTTAGCTTTAATGGAGATTATCAAACTATCAAAAGATTTGTGAGTGATTTAGAGCACAGAAGAACTTGGACAGATAAAGGCATATTAAGGAAAGTTTCTGTCAAACTAATTAATTGTATTAAAAGGGCAGCTATAAAAAAAAGTCACTGTTAAGCAGCAAACCGTTATTTGAAGCCGCTAGAGTCTCAATAACCTCTCCATGCAGACTGGCATAAAGTTGCATTTCAGCCACCTCTAACCAAAGCTCACAAAGAGAAAACTTTACAGTGCTTTTTTCCCAGGTGAACCATTAAAGAATGTGATACACGTCTTCCGGAAGTCCTGGAGAATTCAACCAATAAGATGACGAATACAAAACTCAGGACCATAATGTCGGCCCACATCTAGGACGTCTGGAATCCACATGTACCAGATGTGGGGCGGATCTGGGCCGACATTATGTTGCTGTCTGGGGAAGTGTTTCCCATTTTGTGTGCCATCAGCCATCCAGCCAGCGGTCCGTGGGCGTGTTGTCTGAGACCAGGGTGATGCTAACTTCCGGTCGTCCTACAAAAATACATAATCAGTGCAGCACTTATGGTAGACCAGTAAAACAAAATGATGCGTCCCAGTTGGCATTTCAATATTTATTAACTGGTGAATCAATGTCGTAAAGCAAAATTGTTGAATTTTGAGTTGATTTTGCAAATTGTGAAGGGTTGACATGAGGAGGAATGCAATATGACGCAATGACGTCATGCATATGACTAAATGTAGCAACTTTTCAATCAGACTTTCGCTACTTTTGATTAAAATTATGTTGACTGCAACTGGGGTGCGCTGATTGTGGACTGACTCTTGGTGGTACTTCTTGAATTGATTGAATGGAAAACAAATCCTTATCACCCCTTTTCATGCGATTGATGTAGGATCAGTTGCACTAAATGAACGTTAAATAGACAGTCTTAACTGTTAACATACATTTAGCATTGTAGCACTGTCAGAACAGACCTGCAAAAAATCTTCTGGTTGTGACTCACCAGTTGAGAACCACTAGAAAATAGCATATGTATTCTGTATCCATCAATATGCTCTCTTGACAGCCCTCTTTCACTCATAAGAGGAATAAGATCAAATGTAAAATAGTGATTATCAATGGAAACAACCTCTGTGAGATTGATGATCCACCCTTTCAGTTCCACGATACCCACCTGACTCGGGCTGCCACATCCTTCTGTCTCACAATCTCTCAAACTCTCACACTCAGGCCTGAGGGGGAGATGGAGAAGCTGGCGCGTTTGGTTCGACCACCAACTCAACCGTTCCCTCTCCCCCTGTATCTATTCCAAACCCAGCGCTTCCTCAACCTTTCCTCCATTAATCACACCATCCTAATTAACAGCGCGGGCATCCCTGGTCATCGCAGCCCTCTGAGAGCGCAGCTGGTCCTGCTCGAGGGACCATCTGATGTGGAAGCGTCGCCAGGGGCGCGATTCTCCAATAACATTACAACAGAGCGTGGAACCAGGAGGAGCCGAGTTAGCTTTTAAGATGCCACGTGTGATTCTCAGACCTGCAAAGAGAGAGGAGATGTGCCAGATGCATGCCGTCATTATGAAAAAAACATAATGATGCATCCTGATGCAAAACCAGATAAAAATCGCTGCGCTAAAACAAGTATTCATTCACTAATAATTTACTTTTGTGCATTTACGTGTGCAGGAAAAGTTCTCATGGAAAAGTTCTGCCCCATTCACAGCAGGTCCGAAATCACCCCCTATACCCTTAAATAGGGCACTATTTGAGGACACAGCCATTTGTAGTTGTGTCTGAAACCATTGTGGACATTATCAGGTGCTCTCATTTAATCCCATAATACACCACAATAACGAGTGTACAACCGATGTACGCTATACAGTTAGAGAATACCTGTAGCAAGGTTAACGGGATACTCCACCCAAAAATGAAAATTCTGTCATCATTTACTCACCCTGAAGTTGTTGCAAACCTGTATGAGTTTCTTTCTTCTGCTGAACACAAAAGAAGATATTTTGAAGAACGATTGGAACCAAACAGTTGTTTGGCACCATTGACTTCCATAGTAGAAAAAAAAATACTATGGAAGTCAATGGTGCCAACGAAGTTCCAATCGTTCTTTCCAAAGAAAGAAACTCATATCAACTTGAGGGTGAGTAAATGATGACAGAATTTTCATTTTTGGGTGTAGTATCCCTTTAAAGGCTCAGGGAAGGAGGCAGTAACCAGCAAATGATCAATGTAACTTTAAGCATCAAATAAACAAACAACAAAATGAGAGTAAAGCGGCAGCCCCTCATGGACGATTGCCACATAAAAATAAAATAAAACAACAAAAATAAATAAAAATCCACGCCTGGTCCTCTCTCGTCTTTCACTGTCGTCACTCCTCCTTTTGAATGAATGAATGAATGAACGAGGCATTTATATAGCGCTTTCATATGTACTACTGTACACCCAAAGCGCTTTACAATCATATCAGGGGTTCTCTCCTCAACCAGCACCAGTGTGCAGCATCCACTTGGATGATGCGACGGCAGCCACAGTACAACGGCGCCAGTGCGCTCACCACCCACCAGCTATAGTTGGAGAGGAGAGAGAGTGATAGAGCCAATTCAGTGGATGGGGATTATTAGGAGGCCATGATTGGCAGGGGCCAATGGGTGTAATGTGGCCAGGACACCGGGGTTACACCCCTACTCTTTACGAGAAGTAACATGGGATTTTTAATGACCGCAGAGAGTCAGGGCCTCGGTTTAACGTCTCATCCGAAGGACGGTGCTCTTTGACAGTACAGTGTCCCCGTCACTATACTGGGGCGTTAGGACCCACACAGACCACAGGGTGAGCACCCCCTGCTGGTCTCACTAACACCTCTTCCAGCAGCAACCTGGTTTTCTCAGAAGGTCTCCCATCCAGGTACTAACCAGGCTCAGCCCTGCTTAGCTTCAGTGGGCAACCAGTCTTGGGCTACAGGGTGATATGGCTGCTCCTCTGTGATACTGGAGAACGGTGTTGCGTGCAGGTGACGCTCATTAGCAATCGCACCACTGGCCTTGCTCCATTCCAACGGCTCTCGGCTCTGATCTGCTTGCCACGTACCCATAATGCACTGTGAGAGTCGCTTGCCGAATTAATTTCTGCGTCTGACCAGAAGATGGTGCCCGCATCTGAATCATCCATCCATTTTCCAAACCGCTGGTCCAATGTGGATACAGCGTAATATCATATAAGTATAAATTCCTTTTTAATTGATTATTAAATTGTTTATACATAGTTTCCATGACAGAGTTCAATATACATCTTTGCATTACTACTGGAGCTGCCAGTTTTCTAAGTTTGCACATCAACGCTCACTTGATTTCATTCACTCCCTCCCTCGATTTTGGACACAGCCATAATTTACGGATAATCTTTTTATTTTTTGCCTTTCGTCTTTTGTTTTAAGGGGGTCTTAGGTAGCCTGGCTCCGCCCTCCTACGTACTTCCGCTCAATTTTCATTTTCCTTCAGTACTACGTCTGGGATTCTGCTGTAGACTTTGGTTTGCTCCGATCAATTTTTTACCAGGCCAATCAGCGAACAGAGGGAGTGGCTGAGAACGATGATGTTGATGTCGACTCGTGCGTTATTTTGAGTTGTAGTTCAGTTATGGCAGAGGAGAAAGATGCGAGCAAAGCCATTCGGTCCGTTGTGGCAACACTGCTGAATATTAAAGCCGGAGCAAGAACAATCTTTGCTTAGTTTTGTGTTTATGGCCATCCTCCCCACGGGGTTCGGGAAAAGACATATGTCACGACCAAACGTTAGCGATTGGTTATGGCAGATAGATTGACTCAGGTCAGATCCAATAGTTTTAGACTTCAATAGAGGACCCGTCTACAAGGAAGTTAACGCTTGTCAATGAAGCGATGCCAGACTCTATGTACAAATGAAATGTATGAGAGTCTGGTGGGACCAGGCTAGGTCTTAGGGGCAGTTTACAAAAATGTTTCATTCGTTTTTATCCATTTACAGAACAGTGGTTTTTGTGGGGCCTGAAAATGCAAACTTTTGAAAACGGATTTCAAAGTGCAAGTTTTTGAAAACAATACCATTATCGTCTCCATGTAAATTACAATAACACAAATTTGTGAAACCGGTGACAATGCGTATTACAGGCATAAACAATACAGCGTTTTTTAGTCATTTTCACGGATCCATGTGAACGGGGATCATTTTGACAATGTTGTCACCTGTACGCGAAAAACGCGACATCGTTGTCATGTAAATGTTCCCTTGATGTCCTTAGTGACATTTACTCTGATCTCTAATCACCTGGAACCACACCGGTATGCTTCAAACCATCATATATATCCTCGCTGAAGCCCAACTCATATATTTACCAAATATTGTTACTCCACAAGCAACTTGAAGTTTTATGCTAATGAGCAAAATCTTCTGTACTATTTTTACAAATTACTTGAAACCCCCTCTGCTGGAGTATAGGATCCAGAGCACAATGAACAGGACACCTGGGTGAATATTTCAGCAGTGTAGCTCAAGTACTGATGTGTATGTGTGGGTGTGTCAGGCAGTAGGGGGCGCTACTGAGCTGAGCGCCAGAGCAGCTGCTGTGCCCCTCAACCTGCCCGTTTGAATCCCACCTTCGGTACCATCTGTTGCACAGTATGGTCACCAGTCTGGCAAGAATCACACACACAAACGAGCCGGCTTCCGCCTCAGCCTGCCACCATCACAGCAACATCACGCGCTTCATTCATCTCCCTACAGGGGGAGCCGACTCACACACCTGTCAGGAGAAGCACAGAGAGACAGAGAGAGAGAGAAAGAGAGAGAGAGAGAGAGGAGAGAGAGAGAGAGAGAGAGGAGAGAGGAGAGAGAGAGAGAGAGAGAGAGAGAGACTCTTCTGTTCATGAATCTACAATATACTAACTTATCTTAAGTAGTTTACACAGAAGCCTTGAAGTCAACATGTAATCAAACTTGACCCTACTTTTTTTTTTAATACACATTCCTGGTCTCATAATAAATGATTCATTGATGCATGTTTTTGCAAAGACAAATAGTTTCACTCATACTGTAACTCAAAATGCATCATATTACAGAAGTAAATTGCTATAGGTTGCCAATACCATTTTATGTTGACTTTAAGAAAAGGTATGGATGGCATTTAGGAAGAGAGTGTGGGAGGAGATAGTATGAGGAAACCTTACAGGTCAGTCTCAAACTTGCATTAGTCCATGAGTGTCTCAGGTCCAACAGAAAAATAGTCTAAATCAGCAGAGATGACCTTTCAGCAGGCTGTGACTCTGCCCACTTGAGCCCATGAGTTTTCCTGAGGTTAAGTGCATTATTTACCCCGGCGGTGTCCAGTCCTGGTCCTTCACGGCCACTATCCTGCAGAGTTTTGCTCTAGGCAAGTTTGTTTTGGGCAGGCTAGAGCTCGGAAATTGCCAGGATTAGACACCCCTGTTTTACTTGTATTTTCTTTTTTTCTTTTTTTTGAATGTTGTTGAGGGTGGATAGGAGGTCAGTGATGTTGTTGACCCAGCTGAATGGAGACATCTTCATAGACCACCACTTCAGGCGCCTCTGCAACCTCCAGCTCTGCGGCCCTGGCCTCATTGAGGAACACTTAACCTTGCCAGAGGGGTCAAGGGACCTGCTGGGCAGTGCAGATGGCCCCTACTGATCTGTGGATACATTTAACCTTACACTGGCTCTCCTCCATATCTTGAAGTGGGATCTGGTTGCTGATGGATGTTCAATATACATTCACTACTTTCCCTGCTTGGGTGGCAGGGTCCATAGAGCAAGGGGTGTCCAATCCTCCAGGGCCACATCTAAACTCTGCTGGACCGTGACTGTTTAAGACTTCTGCCATAGAGGGTTAACCTAAGACTTAAGAGAACAGTTTAGCTCAACTCCTAATCAAAAACACATCAACCAGCTAATCAGGTAGTGCTTGGGACTACTAGAGCTGTGCTCAAAATCGCTGCTATACCTTTATAGAAGACAGCTATTTGTAGTGGTGTCCGAAACTATTTGTAGTGGGCATTATTAATCCCACAATGCACCATAATATTGAGTGTACAACCTTATGTTGATTCAAAGGCTAGCCGCTAGAGATTACCAATACACTGTGAAAGTAACACCAAATGAGTTCCCATGTTTTGCCAGAAGATCACATCTGCAGTACTTGTGGTGCACTTGGTGTCTGAAATTCATCCACTTGTTTTCATTCACTCCTTCGAGTGGACAATATTAGTAAAACAATGTAGGGAATAGCGAATGAGAGAGGGAGCATTTCAGAGACTGCCTAGAAACTTCCTGGAGCTGAACTCTGCAGGACACTGGCACTTAAAGGAACACTCCACCATTTTTTCATAAACAATGTTATTCCCTTTACTAAGACGAGTTGATACATACCTCTCGTCTAAGTGCGTGTGCTCAATCGCTCTGGCGCGCGACAACACTTTGATAGCCCAGTTCATTCATTAGGATCCAAACAGAGATGAAGTTAGTAGCGACCAAACACCTCCAGTTTTCCCTATTTATATACAGTTACACGAGTAGTTACGCGACCAAGTATGGTGACACAAAATAAAACGGATAAATATAATGTATGGCGGAATAGCACTTCGACTCGGCGCAGTAATATCATCACTCCTGAATGATCCTGGAGTTCGAAACTGTTAGACTCCATTGATTTTCATTATATAAACAAATGGAATGATTCAAAAATCTGTTGTTTTCCACAGAAGAAAGAAAGGCTTACAGGTTTGGAATGACATGAGTGTTAGAAAATGATGACAGAGTTTTCATCTTTGGGTGAACTGTACTTGTTTTTATTATCACAGTGATAGAAGTGGCAAAAATAAATTAAATGAAGGTACGTAGCATGCTGTTAGCTGTTGAAAAGACAAAAATAAACGCTGATTTGTATTTGACAGAATATTTCCAATACATGCTAAACATGTTTTCCTGCCATCACGGGACGTGCACATATTTATTTCATTTTTCCTATTGACAAGCCATGTGACAGAAGCCAGATTGATGGCGAAAGCGGCAATTAGCAAATGAGGTTTGCAGTTTTGCGCGGGTGATGTCGACCTCAGCAGCGGTGTCAGAGGCGGGTGTGAGGAGAGGGTTGCTGGAGCTCGGTGTGGGGGGGGGGGGGGGGGTCCTGTGGCAGTATATTTATTAGCAGCTGTCAGCGGCATGACACTTTGATGAATGGCAGTGTGTAATCAGGAGTGCTCTCCGACAGCCTGCGCTCACAGCCTTCTACCTCCCATACATGCACATACATGATACACACACACACACACACACACACACACACACACACACACACACACACACACACACACACACACACACACACACACACACACACACACACACACACACACACACACACACACACACTTAGCTTTTTAAGCTTCTCAAAACAAGACCTCTTGAAAAACATGTTTTTCTCATGAAAAAGAAGGGAGGAGTTTGGGTGAAAGAAGGTGGATAAATAATGCCCTGTAAATTGATAGAATGATATTTTTTCATATGGCAGAAACTTCTGGGTGACCGCAAATGATTTGTACCCTTATTTATTCAAGTCAACATGAATGAACTTCTTGAATTGACTTTTTGTTATTCATATAAATAATTCTTCTCAGGACAAACTTTAGTTTCCTTTCAAAGAAACTCGAGCTGTGTCGAGACGCTGTGGGAACGCCCCTGCGTGATTGCGTCGTGAAGCAGGTGTATAATCAGTCCAATGAAGAGACGAGACGTCATAGGCGGGTGAGGTCACCAACCAGAAAACTATAAAGCACATCTGAAAACACGTGTTTTGTGCCTTCAGCATGCGCTCTGTGTGAATCTGTCTCTGTCTATTTATTGTTGTTTGTCCACAAGCATAAATTATATATTTAGACAGGAGTATGTCGAGCAAACAGCTTTGGATCGTGTGCTAAGTCTCTGTCTCTCCTCTGGAGATTCTGCTCTGGGGGGGGGGGGGGGGGGGGGGGGACTTTTTCTCTCAGGCGAGCGGGTTGATCCTTCACCCCCACCCAGAATTGTGGACACTTTGGGTTTGGCCTCTGAGGGGGCCCAGCTCATAAGTTTAGGTCTCTCAACTGAGGTTGTTGAGACCATCCTCCACTCCAAAGCTCCCTCCACGAGGAAACTCTACACCTTGAAGTGGATATTGTTCCCTTCCTGGTGCGGAGAGCACCAGCTGGACCCAGTTATCTGCCCTGGGGTTGCTGTGCTGGAGTTCCTGCACTAAAGGTGTACATGGTGGCCTTGGCTGCTTACCACGTCCCTTTAAGTGGTGTATCCTTGGGGAGACACCCTCTAGTAAAGTTTACTAGACGAAGATACTAGGAGTATTGCTGCTTCTAAAACATTATTGTCAGGAGTTTCCGTCCAATATGTTTGTGATGTGGCAGGATATTGCCTCGTCGCACACATTAGTGAGGTTTTTGACCTTGACCTCGTCTCCACTCCAGGGGCGCAGGTGCTTTCAGCTTGGTGTGCGCACAGATTTCAGGGAACCAGGGTTACAGTCATAACCTGAGACGATCTAACATTGTCAGAAGTAATGTGTCACTTTTATTGTTACTATAAAATCATAACAAGTCAAGTCAAGTCATCCTCATTTAGATAGCGCTTTTAACAATGTAGATTGTTTCAAAGCAGCTTTACAGAGATAAACATATAATTTAAGGTAACAGAGATTGGTTTGGTTTTATAGCGGTTCTTGAATAATGTTGTTTCCAGCTAAAGTTAGTTTTGATTGATTCACTTCCGTCGAAATTATCATTTGTTATTAAATTAGGGGCCGCTAAGACGACGCCGTTCTCTCTAAAGGCAAACGTGATAAACCCTGGTGGCGTTCACATGTGCATTAAGAATTTATTCTATAGTAATGTGCGTTTGAATATATGTGCATAGGTTTGTAATTCGCTACAAACCATGCCTTAACAAACTACTTGTCTTGCCTATAAAATTTGATGCAGAATTTTATTTTATTTTATCGTTTCGGGTAGGGATGCAAAACCGGAATTTCCCAACAACGCTTTATCTGTAGAGTGGTATCGGGATCCTCCATAGGGAGAGGCTAGTTGGCACTTCAGCACTGCGTTGTCATCGGGTCCAGGCGAAGGTCTTAATAACAAATTAAGACAGACTGTCCATCAAAAAGTATAAGAATATTTGTTGTTTTTATGGATGTATTTTTATGTATTTATTTAATGATGACAGTGATACATAATATACAATGTCCCGTCAGGTTTTACCGGTTTCTGTTCATGTTTTTTTTTGGAAGTGTTAGCATCTAGAGTGTTTTGTTTTGAGTTTGTGTTTAATAAATCTACTATTTGATCAAATATTGTTGTAACATTGCTACATATTTTGAAAGGTAATTTATTCCTGTGATCAAAGCTGAATTTTCAGCATCATTACTCCAGTCTTCAGTGTCACATGATCCTTATGAAATCATTCTGATATGATGATTTGATGCTCAAGAAACATTTATTATTATTATCATAATGTCTTGTTGCTTCATTTTGTTTGTGGAAACTTTGATGAATATGATTAAAAAAAGTTAAAAAAGGGCTACTTTTATTTTAAATATAAATCTTTTGTAACAATGTAAATGTCTTTACTGTAATTTCTGAACAGTTTAATGCATCTTTGTTGAATGAAAGTTTTAATTTCTTTCAAAGAAAACAATATAAAATCATATACTGACCCTGACCTTTTGAGGGGTAATGTATTTCTGAATAAAAAATATTTTCAAATATGTTATAGTCAAAAATGTCAAGGTTGAACAAAAGTCTTGGTTATTTCTTTCTTTTGTCTTTTCTCTGGAACAAGATGCATCTGATCATTCACAATAACAGAATAATAGGCTACATTTTTTCTTTAATGAAGTAAAAATGCCTAAGTGGTGCCATTGTGAAATAATTATGCTATTTCTAATGCTCTTTCTTTAACACACGAAAAGTCTTTTACTAAAGTGAAAGAAAGACTCTGCAGAATTAAGCCAGTCTTGCGTAGTCTCACCTTCCCTCTAATAGTGTCATCAGATTCCTCTCACAGACCTCCAATGTGTTTCCAAACTGCCTTCATCAGCTTCACAGTGTGTGTGTGAGAGAGAGTGTGTATGAGTGTGAGAGAGCGTTTGTATATGTGTGTGAGTGCGTGTGTTTGTGCATGTGTGTGTGTGTGTGTGAGTGTGTGTGCGTGTGCGTTTGTGCATGTGTGTGTGTGTGTGTGTGTGTGTGCATGGGCACGCGGGTCGAACCGCAGCAGGCGGCGAGATACCCACAGAGACTGAGGGAAAAGAAAGATGACAGTAATAAAGGAAGAGCGGGTGAGTGTCATGTCAGAACACTGTCGCCGTGAAGTGTTTTTATCTCCACGCTAAAGTGCCTGTGTGTCGCTGAAGTGCGTGTCTTTTTTCACAAGTGTCTCAGCAGGTTGTCAGAGAAGCCATGGCTGTCAAACAAGCCCCTCTGTGAGTGCTCATGGGTAATTATGACACTCTGACAGGTTGCCTCTCACCCTGAGCGAGTGCATGTGAGAATAGCAGTCACATGCGTGTTAAACCATTTTACACCAAACCGTGAGTTTGTTTGTGGAATTACTGGGAGGTCATACAAACCTTTGAACCTGCATCAACATATTATGTTAACACATTAGATAGATAGATAGATAGATAGATAGATAGATCTTTATTAATCCCGATAGGGAAACTGGTTTGCCACCAACCATACAACCATCAAACACAACACACAACTAACAGACAGATAAATAAATAATTCTGCATTAGGAGACTAATAGACCCTGATGAAACCCAATTTAAAAAAATAAATAATTCATTCAATTTCACAGTTCAATAAATATATAAACAAAATAAACAAATAACCACTATAAAAGACAAGAATAATATTCAACAATTAACAGTGTTCATTGAAATATCTGACCGCTGCGGGAACAAACGACCTTCTCATGCGCTCACTAGAGCACCGAGGCATTACCAATCTCTCACTAAAGGAGCTTCTTAGTCCTTTGAACAAATTGTGTAGTGGATGGCCTTCAAAAAGTAGGACAATTTTTAATTTCGAACCTATCCTCTTCTCCACAGTAACCTCCAGTACATCTGGGTTAAGACCAATAACTGACCCAGCTCTCTTGATCAGCTTATTTATCCTATTTTTGTCCTCAACTGATATACTGCCCCCCAGCAAAGTACAGCATAAAAAAGAACACTAGCTAAAATCCCTTGGTAAAAAACATTTAAGAGCTTTGTGCTAATATTGAATGATCTGAGTTTTTTTAAAAAGAACAGTCTCGACTGAGCCTTCTTCATTAGGACATTAGTATTCTCTTTCCAGTTTAATTTTTCATCCAGATGGACGCCTAAAAATTTATATGACTGCACAATTTCAATCAACTGACCATTAATTGTAACTGGAAGGACCTTCTCTTTTTTCTTTCTAAAATCAATCACAAGTTCTTTAGTCTTCTCTACATTCAGTTTCAAAAAGTTTGACTCACACCAGCTATAAAAAGACTGAACCTCCCTTCTGTAAGCAAGATCATCGCCCTGATTAAGTAGACCCACTAAAGCAGTGTCATCAGAGAATTTTTGTAACCAGCAAGATGGCTGACTATGTCTATAGTCAGCTGTGTAAAGTGAAAATAAAAAGGGGGATAGGACTGTACCCTGAGGTGCTCCAGTATTAGTTAAAATGGTATTAGAATGTTTGTTACCAATCCTGACAAACTGTGGTCGTGCTAAAAGGTACTCTAGAATCCAGGCAATGGTTGTATTATGCATTTTAAAATCAATTAATTTATTAGCTAAAATATGTGGCTGCATAGTATTAAAAGCACTCGAAAAATCAAAAAACATGATCCTAACGGAACTGGCAGTAGTTTCAAGATGACTATAAATATTGTGCAACATAAATAATAGTGCATCATCTACCCCCACACCCTTCCTATAAGCAAATTGCAAAGGATCCTGAAAAGCAGACACCTGCCTAGTCAGATGATCCAGTACAACCCTCTCAAAACACTTCATAATCTGCGAGGTCAGAGCTATAGGCCTCAGAATTATTTTTTGTAAAAGTGGACCATTATTTTGATGGTCCACTTTTGAACATTCTGTTGACTGGTAACTTTGCAACTACATGTCAGCTAACTCTCATTAGAGTATTAGTAGACTGTCTGCTTAATATCTGATAACTCTTTATTTTGAGTTAGCTCCACAACAGATATTCTACTGAATATAAGTAATTTTGCAACTGCATGTCAACTTATTATAACCCTAACCCTACCAGTCTACTAATACTCTACTAACACTCAAATGCAAGTAAACATGTAGTTGCTGTTACTTATAGTTAACATAATGTGTTAAAGGGACCATCAAAATAAAGTGACACGCTTATATTGAATGTCCACTTGTAGTGCATAAAAAAATTATACATGAAGATAATGTGATATTAAAGAAATTAAAGAGAGCACACTTTTATGACTGTTTATTTGCTCACTGAAGTACTTTTTTATAAAAATTTGTAATAATGTCAAATTCTAAGTTTTACTTTTAATTACATTTTAAATCATTTTTTAATACTCTTTTGTTGTGTTTTAATTTTGTTTTGTTTTAATGTGTTCACTAACATACTAAAGAACATGTAAAATACTTGATATATAAAGGTAAAATACAAGTTTCTCCCTTCGAGATAGGGTGAGGACTTCGGCCATCCGTGAGGAACTCGGAGTAGGGCCGCTGCTTCTTGGCGTCGAATAGAGCCAGTTGAGGTGGTTCGTGTGCGCCTCCCTAGAGAGATGTTCCAGGCACGTCCGGCTGGGAGGAGGCCTCGGGGAAAACCGAGGACTACAACATTGGTCTGGGAACGCCTCGGGATCCCCCAGTCAGAGCTAGTTAATGTGGCTCAGGAAAGGGAGGTTTGGGGTCCTCTGCTGGAGCTGCTGCGACCCGACCCGGGAGTTGAAGATGGGATGGATGGATGGACATACAAGTTTCAATAGAAATTACATTTCTTTTGACATGAAAAACACTTCAAGGTCCTCACCAGCCTTCATACAAGTGTTTTTCTAATGATTCCTCGCTCCAAACGTATCCCTATAGCAGCATTTATTCTCACATCTATTTATTTACCTATCAAGTCCAGTTGAAATTTTCACAATTTCTCAACTTCCGGTCGAAGCAAAATGGACATACTGTATAGGATGGTTGTCAGGGTTGCTGTGCAGGTGACCGAAGACGAGGACACGGAAGCTTCAATATAATGGTTTTAATAACAAAAATGAAACTTTCAAAATGAAACAAGAACAAAATTCCAGGGCTTCAGGGTTTACACACAACCACACATAGACGACGATCGACAAACACTCAGGGAAAACACAGGGCTTAAATACACTAGGAATGATTGGATAATGAACTGAACACAGGTGATAAAACTGAACACAAACGAGGAGCGGGAAAACTTAAAAGGACTAAACCAAAAACCACAAAGACAGGGGAAACCAAGATCACAAAACAGAACTTAAACACATTGACTCGTTACAGTACCTCCCCCCTCCCCGAAGGCGCGTCCTCGCGCCGTATAACATCCAAAGGGGTGGAGGGTGGGCGCCCTGGAGGCTGACGAGGGCATGGTGCAGGTCCAGGAAGCCTCCAGGGCGGAGCAGGCTGTGGGCGTGGCCACGGCGGAGCAGGCTGTGGGCGTGGCCACGACGGTGCAGGCTGTGGGCGTGGCCAGGGCGGTGCAGGCTGTGGGCGTGGCCAGGGCGGTGCAGGCTGTGGGTGTGGCCACGACGGTGCAGGCTGTGGGCGTGGCCACGGTGGAGCAGGCTGTGGGCGTGGCCACGGTGGAGCAGGCTGTGGGCGTGGCCACGGTGGAGCTGTGGGGACCCTCGGGCGTCCAGGGCGGAGCTGTGGGACCCTCGGGCGTCCAGGGCGGAGCTGTGGGACCCTCGGGCGTCCAGGGCGGAGCTGTGGGACCCTCGGGCGTCCAGGGCGGAGCTGTGGGACCCTCGGGCGTCCGGGGCGGATCTGTGGGACCCTCGGGCGTCCAGGGCGGTGCTGTGGGACCCTCGGGTGGCCATGGCGGTGCAGGCTCTTCAGGTGGCCACGGCGGTGAAGACCCTTCAGGTGGCCGTGGTGGTGAAGACCCTTCAGGTGGCCATGGCGGTGAGGACCCTTCGGGTGGCCGTGGTGGTGAGGACCCTTCGGGTGGCCATGGCGGTGAGGACCCTTCAGGTGGCCACGGCGGTGAAGACCCTTCGGGTGGCCACGGCGGTGAGGACCCTTCGGGCGGCCGTGGTGGTGAAGACCCTTCAGGTGGCCGTGGTGGTGAACTTTTTTCAGGCCTCCGTGGGTCTTTGGCCGGCCACGACGAAGGCGTATAGCGCCCCCCCAAAATTTTCTTGGGGAGGACAGGCTCAGGATCGGGAACTGACTTGACATCAACGGGCGCTGGGTCAACGGGTTCTGAGTCAACGGGCTCTGGGTCTGGGTCAACGGGCTCTGGGTCTGGCTCTGGGTCAACGGGCTCTGGCTCTGGGTCAACGGGCTCTGGCTCTGGGTCAACGGGCTCTGGCTCTGGGTCAACGGGCTCTGGCTCTGGGTCAACGGGCTCTGCTGGTCAACGGCTCTGGCTCTGGGTCAACGGGCTCTGGCTCTGGGTCAACGGGCTCTGGCTCTGGGTCAACGGGCTCTGGCTCTGGTCAACGGGCTCTGGCTCTGGGTGGTCAACGGGCTCTGGCTCTGGCGCTGGGTCAACGGGCTCTGGCTCTGGCGCTGGGTCAACGGGCTCTGGCTCTGCGCTGGGTCAACGGGCTCTGGCTCTGGCGCTGGGTCAACGGGCTCTGGCTCTGGGTTCAACGGGCTCTGGCGCTGGGTCAACGGGCTCTGGCCTGGGTCAACGGGCTCCGTGCGTGGATTGGGACCAGCATATCAGGAAACTCGGTGGCTGGACGGGACCAGCATATCAGGAAACTCGGGCTGGACTGGACCAGCATATCAGGAAACTCGGGGCTGGACGGGACCAGCATATCAGGAAACTCGGGGCTGGACGGGACCAGCATATCAGGAAACTCGGGGCTGGACGGGACCAGCATATCAGGAAACTCGGGGCTGGACTCATGGACCATAATCGAGTGTGCTGCCCACACACACAGAAGAGCAGTAGACACCACAATCAGCGCTGTGTCCTCTTGTGTGGACTCTCGTGCGGTGTGCTCAGTCTCTGGTGGGCAGGCGACGGGCTCAGGCTCTGGCGGGCAGGTGACGGGCTCAGGCTCTGGCGGGCAGGCGACGGGCTCAGGCTCTGGCGGGCAGGCGACGGGCTCAGGCTCTACTTGGTGTGGAACGGGTTGGAGTGGGAGATCCTCCACGACGTAGTTGGATCCACACGCCCACAGCGTGTGATCCACGAACTCCAGGAAGGATAGATGGAGGTCCTTCACAAGAATTATCTGGGATAACGGGTCCCTCAGACCACCCCAGAAACTCTGTTTCAGTTCCTCCTCATCCTGAGTCACGTCATCATAGAACTCTAGATACAGCCCCGCATACTCTTCTAGAGAGCGCTCCTCTTGGAAGAGGATAGGTGTGTTGATTTGTTTCACCTTTTTCCTCCAGTGACATCTCCTCTGGCTCATCTTCGTTTTTATTATTGTATGGTCGATCGTTCTGTCAGGGTTGCTGTGCAGGTGACCGAAGACGAGGACACGGAAGCTTCAATATAATGGTTTTAATAACAAAAATGAAACTTTCAAAATGAAACAAGAACAAAATTCCAGGGCTTCAGGGTTTACACACAACCACACATAGACGACGATCGACAAACACTCAGGGAAAACACAGGGCTTAAATACACTAGGAATGATTGGATAATGAACTGAACACAGGTGATAAAACTGAACACAAACGAGGAGCGGGAAAACTTAACAGGACTAAACCAAAAACCACAAAGACAGGGGAAACCAAGATCACAAAACAGAACTTAAACACATTGACTCGTTACAATGGTACACATACCTCTCGTAGAGCATAAGATTCTGAGCATAA
>CM070837.1:3855726-3983226 GCA_036326025.1 Chrosomus eos | reverse complement strand
CTGTCCGTCTGTGGGATTTCATTCGCTGTTTTATTGTTCTCCACGTTAAAATCATGCGTCTGATCGCACGAGAAATCACACCGATGCTCCATCATTTCAGCAAGCTATTTCATAATCGTCTGATTAACAGAAAAGAGGACATGGTTGAATTGCAGATAATGCACATTATAAAAAGTGGCAAAATATTTAAATCATTCACACCCCATTTGCCCCACGTAACACGAGGGTTAAATGGATTTAATATGAGGGACATAATGAGGGACATATTATTTTTATCCCACATTTGTTTGGATCAGGAATATTGGCATTATAAATTATTGGTTACTTTTATTTTTCACCACTCACATGGCATTGCTTATGTCAACAAATCATTCTTATTTAGGCATTTCTACATGGCTCGTGTCGTGAGTGGTTAAAAATAAAAGTAACCAATAACTATGTCAACAAATAAGTTGTTTTAAAGAAACTCATTTTATGATAAAAATATGAAAAAAAACTTCTGGTAACACTTTACAATAAGCTTCATTAGTTAATGTATTAATTAACATGAATTAACACTCATGTGTTACTGTATTAGTTAATCTGTGTTAATGTTAGTTAATAAAAATACAGCTGATGTTAGTTCATGTTAGTTCACAGTGCATTAGCTAATGTTAACAAATACAACCTTTGATTTTATAATGTATTAGTAAATGTTGAAATGAACATTAACAAAGATTAATAAATTCTGTAGGAGTGCAGTTCTTTAATGTTAACTAATCTTTGTAAAGTGTTGCAGTTTTTCTTGAATCAAGCAATAAGAGTCATTAGGAAAAGGGTATCCGAACTTTACTGTAACTGTGTGTCTAGGATGTGTGTTTGGTCAACTAATTCTCTAGAGAAGCACAATGAATTGATTATTTAGGGTGATTTTAATAGTAATTGGTTGGATCGTTCCTGTCAATGATTTATTTGGTAGTGTAAATCTGATTGAGTTAATCAATGATCCTACCAGAGTTGATTATCGTTCTTCATCTTTGTTGATTGGACACTTGTTACTGATCCTGAAAGGATAATTAAATATGGTGTAATGTCAGATTGTGATCATATCGTGTCTGGAAAAATGAAGCTCCAAATTCTCCTCCTAAAAATATAAGACCGAGACAGTGTACAATATGAATTTATTCAAGAACTGATATAAAGTGGGATAGGGTTCAGTTAATTTCTTTTGTTGAGGATGTGTGGTGGAGTTGTTTTTAATTCTGAGGTTATAAATGTAATTAATAAACATGCTCATATGAAAAGAAAGTCGTTTACTTTGGATTATAGTTCTAATCTTATTAAACTTTTCAAGCAAAGGGATAAAGCTTGGGCCAAACAGAGGTTATCTAGGAATCACACCGATTGGGAAAGCTACAGATATCTGAGGAATTCATGCAAGTTAAAAACAAGGAATGCAAAATCTGATTATTATAAAGATTGATACTCTCATTCATCGTGTCATTATCCTAAACAGTTTTGGAATCAGTTAAACATTTGTGTTTAAATAAACCCAATAAGCTTAATACAAAATGGAAATTTAATAATGCACGTATTTCTGATCCTTTACAAGTTTTTAATCCGCATTTTTCCTCTATCTGTGTTTCTCAGCGCTCGGACTTACTATAGTATACTGGGTCTTTAAATGGTTCGTTTCCCTGTAAGCAAATCACTGTATGCCTGTCGATGTCGACTATGCCATGAGGTCTAAAAGCAAATAGCAGTGCTGGTCCTGATGGTTTGAAGCTAAATTTGTTAAATCTGCTGCTCATGTATTAATTCCCTCTTGCAGATTTATTTAATTTGTCATTGTCTACTTGTTCTGTTCCCTTTATATGGAAATATGCAAGAGTTACTCCTTTGTTCATCTGATGTGAATAATTATCATCCAATTTCTGTTATTTGTTCTGTTGCAAACATTTTTGAGAAACATTTTTTTAATCAATTATTAATGTATTCATAACATATTCGATCTACATTTGGTTTCAGACCTAATGTTTCTCCTAAAGTTCACAAAGGTGCCATTGTCATTGATCTTTCTAAGGTCAATCATTATCTTCCTCTTGATAAACTGTATTTTTTAGGTTGCTCCGTAACAGTTTTCAGTGTGTTGTTTTCCAGTGTTTAAGACTGATTGAAAAAGGTGTTCCTCAGGGTTCGACTCTGGGACCGTTACATTTTTCTATCTTTACTAATGATTTACCTCAAATATGCTCAAATTGTTCTGTGCATCTTTATGCCAATGGTACTGTTATTCACACCACTAAATTAGATTTATTTCTAACAAATTAAGATTTTTCTTTTACAATCTGATTTTAACTTGTTTAAAAAATGGTTTCATAACCATATGCTTAAAATTGAGTATTGTTGTATGATGCTTGGTACGTGCCTTTGTCGTCCCTATCCTTTTGATTCGAATATTATTTTTTACTTTTTGATGATGGTTTATCGGTTAATAATGTTGATTTATTTAAATATCTTGGCCTTTAGGATATTCTATCAAAAAATTCAAATATTGTAAATATATAAGTCAAGTTGAATATAAGTTAATTATAACAGACACACACACACACACACACACACACACACACACACACACCACACACACACACACACACACACACACACACACACACACACAACACACACACACACACACACACACACACACACACACACACACACACACACACACACACACACACACACACACTGAAACTTACACAAAAAACCACAGGCAACACAAATGAAAAATTGCTGAAGAATAATAATTTTTTTTCTGACCACACTGTCTGTGTATAATTTTCAGTTTTCATGTTTTCATCTAAAGGAAGTTATATATGTAATTCCAGGTCGAAATTTGTTGAGGTCCATCCCACACAGCCTTTTGGCAACACAGCAACTTTCTTAAATCTTTAGGACCATTTAAAAGAAAATAGTTGTGCGTGATGTAGGCCCTACCTGTAAAATGTATATTGTATAACAAGATAAGAAAATTATTTATGTTTGATTGATGTTTTGTGTAATGTAAATCAGGTCTTTTTAAAATGATGTGCCATTTTTGGTAACGCTTCCTTTTACAGTACAGTACTTACAGTGTACTTACCTAGAAAGTACTGGCTAATATAAGGTAAGTACATGGAACAGGGGTAGGTTTAGGGGTAGGTTCAGGGTTAGTACTAGTTATTACCCAGTAATTGTAGTTACTAAAATACGTACATAGTATTTACATGGGTAACTGGACTGTAAAAGGAAGCGTTACCCCATTTTTTTATTTTACCTTTTTTTTGTTTTAGTGAGAATTAGTAAGAATAAAACATGTTGTGACACGCACATTTCTGTGGCTTGGACGTTTCTAAATTAAAAAAAAGTAAATAAAATGCACATGATGATATCTAAAGATTCTGACCCCTGATCCATAATAAATTATTAAGCGATGACAGTCATTTTGTTTCATTGGCATTTATTTGCTGCCAGTAATCCAACTTTTTGTGGTTCTATAAAAATATATAAGTATGTAACTTTGAACTGAAAATGGCCAAACTTTTGTTTTGTCTTCTAAGGAGGGGCCGATGTCAGAAGCCCTCAGTAATTTGCACCCTGAATGTTGTGTACGCTAAAAATCAGCGTTTGTGTGTGTAATACACGACAACATCATCATTCTCACATGGTGTCCTCAACCCTCTTCCTATTTCCGCTCGCTTTCTGACATATGTTGACCAACTCGGAGGTGTTAAGGGTGTGTGTATAAGACGGAGCCGGGGGTGAGCTCGAGACGAGAGCTTGTGACAAACACACGCGTATACACACAAATCAAAGTTGCACTGTCAACGGGTCTGGTCCGTGGCTCTCAGGGGTGTGATTTTCTCAAAACGAACGTCAAACGTGAGACGACGCCTCGATGCTCAATCTGTTCCACTGATAAGTAGAAACAAACAAAACAGTACGGCTTCTCGGGGCGAGTGCATGTGCGAGTGTGTGTGTGTGTGTGTGTGTGTGTGTGTGTGTGTGTGTGTGTGTGTGTGTGTGTGTGTGTGTGTGTGTGTGTGTGTGTGTGACTTTCACACCCGTCGGCCTCAGTCCTCCCATCAGCACAAACAAAGGTGTGAGGGGAGCAAGCAATCTGGCCAGGAAGTGTGGCGGCACTTGTTCTCTGTCTCCTTTTCTCATCTCTCTCGCTCTCTCTCTCATGATCGCATGTATTCCCGACATCCCATCATACATCATCCGGCGCAGATCTACAGCTATTGGGTTCACTTCAGGACCCACTTTTTTACATTGGACATCAAGTGGCGAATCTACACGGCAAAGTTTTTTTTTTAATTGTACAAAAGTGAAGTCTTAAAATCAAGCAATTTTTAAATAGTAATATTTCTGTAAACTTTGCATAGGCCCAATCAATTATGAACGTGACTGACTAAAACAGAAAATCTCTTTTTTTTTTTTGTAAATGCCAAATCAACATCATGAGTTTTGATTTACCAAACACATTGAGCAAATACCGGGTCAAATGTTGTGTATTTGCCATTTTATCAAATGAGTATAAAATACTGTTAAGTTAAGTTTAATTAGATGTGACCTTTGATGTAAACAACTAAATAACATTTGAATCCTTTTCAGAAACTGGCTTGTTTATTTTGCTTTTCTAATTATTGCAAAATTACATGAATAGCTTTCTGTTATTATTTGCATTTAACACACATTTGTATCTCAGCAAAAAAAAAAAAAAAAAAAATATATATATATATATCACTTTCTTTATTATTAACATTCTGATAGTTTACACTTGTCTATTACATTTGCTTATGCCACACTCAGGCCTTTAGGTCAGTATGTATGTCGGGTGATCTTTTCTTTAATGCAATTACAGGCAGACCAAAATAAGGTTGGAATAACGATGACCTGCTCCTGGTGGTCAATAGAGGGCGCTGCATACTCAGTTGTTTGTGTGTCCTGACTTTTTTTAACTGTCATATGTTTAGTTGTGTGTTAGTAATCCTGTGAGCATACTCTCGCTTGCCTTGTGTCCTAATTAATGCCCCCCCCCTCTCTCTCTCTCTTCAGAAGAATCAATCCATGCTAACTGTATGTAAACTGTTTCTCATCTCTAGTGGAAGTGTTTACTTGTACAATCAGGCACACATTATTCTTTACTAAATGAGAATAAGAGACTGAAAAGTACTGAAGTTTCACAAAAGTAGAGATGATTTAAAGGGAACCTATTATGCAAAATTTACTTTTATATTGTTTTTGAACATATTTATGTGTCTGCAGTGTGTGTACACAACCATCTTATTGTGGTAAAAATCCATCCACTCTGCTATTTTCCGCATAAATCTGAAACAGTGATGTCAAATTGCACAGACCCCGCCCACAACTGCCCTATTAGCTTAACTCCTCCCCTGAGTGAGCGGCACACAGTCAGCCATGATTATTTCCTTGCCAGCATTCAAGTAAGAAATGTATTCTTATCAAGAATACATAAAGTTATTCAATCAAGAGCAGGTACTGTAGTAGGTACTGTATATTACGCTGCTTTCACTTTAATACACAGATCTAATATTCACATGCAATTTCTTTCCCTGCTGTTTACATTCACAGAACATAACTGACTGTGTGAACTTTAATGTTTTTGACATGTGTGTATTTGACAGTTTAAATGCAATAAGACATGAAAGAGAAATTAATGTAATTCTCACAGGATGCGCCATCTGACATCCAGCTTTCAATGTCATTGGTTGTTATGTGTCTTTTGTGAATTGAACTGTTTTAAATTGAATACTACAGTCCTTTTGATTTAAAGGCTCTGGTGGTGGTAATAGTTCAATTGAACAAATTAAGATAATTTTGGTCTTTTCCTCAAAAAAATAAATAATCACATGGCTTCAGAAAACTTGCAATTCTGTGTATATGTTTTGTAGAAAACGTATAAATAAATAGGAAATTTTGCTTTACATACTGTAGTGGGGTCCAGTAGTCTGAGAACATATGGAAAAGTTTG
This sequence comes from Chrosomus eos, assembly GCA_036326025.1. Classification (NCBI taxonomy): domain Eukaryota; kingdom Metazoa; phylum Chordata; class Actinopteri; order Cypriniformes; family Leuciscidae; genus Chrosomus; species Chrosomus eos. The sequence continues at coordinate 3,977,207 of CM070837.1, read as the reverse complement.
GGGTCAGTAAGAATTAATACTTTTATTAAGCAAGGTCACATTAAAGGGATAGTAAAGACATTTCTAATGTTACAAACGTTTTCTATTTCAATTAATGCTGTTCTTTTTAACTTATTATTTATCAAAGAATCCTGAAAAAAAAATCACGATTTCCACAAAAAATATTAAACAACACAACAGTTTTCAACATCAGCATACTAAATAATAATAATAATAATAGTAATAATAATAATCGTCACTTGTAGTTTTGATTTGGTCGAGTACAATGGAGAATGGAGGAAAACCCCAGCCCACAATCCCACGTCTCCTGTGTTCCCAGATTTCACTCCCAACCTCCCTCTCTCGCGTCCTCACCCAAAATCAACCAGTTCCTCAGCCCCACCTCAGCCGGTTCCCTTCATCCCTTCGACTTCTCTCTGAGTGGATCTGCCTCAGGTCTTCCAGTCTCTGTCCGGTCAAGGGGATTTCCCAGCTCCTCTTTCAGCTGCTGTTCCCGTCACTCCACATCAGCCCATTGCTACGACTCTTCCGGCATGGCTCCACCCTCCCTCAGCTCCACCTGGGGTCATCTGCCTTATGGCTCCACCAGGCTCCCTCGATCCTCCGGCTCCACCAGACTCCCTCGATCCTCCGGCTTCACCAGGCTCCCTCGATCCTCCGGCTCCACGATCCTCATCCGGCTCTCCACCAGGCTCCCTCGATCCTCTCCTCGGCTCACCATCGATCCTCCGGCTTCCACCAGGCTCCCTCGACCTCGCTCGACTCGGCTCCACCAGGCTCCCTCGATCCTCCGGCTCCATCCTAGGACTCCCTCGATCCTCCGGCTCCACTAGACTCCTCGATCCTCCGCTCCACAGACTCCCGATCCTCCGGCTCCACCAGACTCCCTCGATCCTCCGCTCCGTCTCCCACTCCGGCTCACCAGACTCCTCGATCCTCTGGCTCCACCAGACTCCCTCGATCCTCGGCTCCACCAGTTCCCTCGATCCTCTGGCTCCACCAGGCTCCCCTCGGCCCACAGCCTCTATCCTCGGCTCCACCAGGCTCCCTCGATCCTCCGGCTCCACCAGGTTCCCTCTCTCCTCCGGCTCCATCCTGGCTACCCTCTATCCTCCGGCTCCACCAGGCTCCTCTACCTCGCTCACAGTCCTCTATCTCCGGCTCCACCAGGCTCCCTCTATCCTACGGCTCCACCAGGCCCTCTATCCTCCGCTCCACCAGGCTCCCTCGATCCTCCGGCTCCATCTCGGCCGGATGTCACCCTGTCTTCACCAGAGACTGGCGAGCCGTCCGCTGTGCTGCATTTCTACACCCCTAAGGCTCCGTCTGGCTCTGCCCTGCCTCCGGCTCTACCTTTGGCCCTCAGTCGCTACAGCTCCACCTCAAATGTCCGGTACCCTGGTTCCATCTCGGGTGGCATCGCTACGGCTCGGTTGCGGCCTCCGAAGCCTGCGGCGTCGTGCAGATCCACCTGCTCTCCATTCCGTCTCCATCCGTGTTCCCCATGGCATTGTTCAGGAAAACTCCACCATGGCTCCCCCTCCCTCGACTCTGCCATGGGGCTTCATCCTGGCTGGATTCTAGGTCACCATCTGGATCATCCTGCATCTCTGTCCACCCGCCCTGGCTCCTCCCACCATCTTTGCCAACCTGGTCTCCTCCTCAGTCTTCATCCCTGATTCCCTTTCCTCTGCCTTCTCTCCTCTTCTGGTTGAGGAGATTCCCCCTTCCATGTAAAGCACTTTAGTTTCCGAGAAAAAGCGCTATATAAATGTATCAAATTAATATTACTTATTATTCTCTCCGTCCTCCTCCAGAGACCCCATCCTCCCTCCTCAGTTGGACCTTTTTACGGCATGAGGCGTAATGTCACATGTAGTTCTGTTTTGGTTTCATTTGCGCTGTGTTCAGGACATAAAAAAGGATCTCAAACTTTTGAACAGTCGTGTAAAATGAAGTAAATGTCAGTGATTAAGCGACATTGAGAATATGTCTCTGTACAGACAATCTGATTTTCTTGTTTCCACTGAAGTAAAAGACAGAACATTCTCAAATCTTGCTGGAGATCATGATTATCAGATTTTGTGCTGCTGTCATTCAAACCAAAGGGAACATTCAAACAAAACAAGAACTGTTAGGTTTTCAATTTGACCCTTCATTTATATTTTCACACCCACTGAGAAAAGTGCAAAATAGAAGGATTTTTAGTAGTACTCTCGACTTGTGGACTCCATGGAAGAAAGAAAACAACACAGGGCTGCAATGACATTAAAGTGAATAAATATTGTTAGAATTATCCCTTTATTATCCTCTAATAATTTACATTTTACCTTTTAGAAAATGTCTTTCAGTCCTTATTATTATTAATTGAAGCATTTCATCTAATTTCTATATGAAACACTTCTGTATTTATCTACCTAGATCCCGTTATTCCAGTCAAAGTGACTAGCCGTGCACTAACTGCATGGAAATCCCCTTAAGTGCACTGTGGTGATGGGGGACTCCAGTCAGTCTGGCAGGATACACTCCAGCTATGATCACATCTCTGATATTTACATGACCAAACTCCTGCTTTAAACACTAGGCCACTACCCATCACGCGATCTTCAATTATGTAGTTTGGCAATTAAGGCCTCAGTGACACAGGGAACAAAACTCTGAAGGTCTTTCGAAGGTAAAAAGTCAGATGACATAGAGAAAAAAATCCAAACAATCCAGGGAAAACCATCTTCCTCTTTGCAACCAATTCAGTATCTCCTAGGGGTGCGGCACAAACTCTCAGACTCCAAGATATGAATCAATTGAGGCTAAACGAAGAGTTTGGAAATGAACTGGCTGCATTTGTCTGATGCTGAATAGAGCACGATGTTTCGCATTAGTCTATACGTTAAAGAGAGATTGAGAACAATAAGACTGAGATTGGCACTTAGGAAAGAGAGAGGAGGTGGTGAATAGACTGTCATTAACCTCCATGCACTCATTCTCTCTCCCTCCATCTATCTCACTCTCTTGTTCAGCTAGAAAGGTGCTTATTATCTAAATTAGTTCATCTTACACTCCAATGGAGTACGGCAGCCATTCACAGAGCCTGCCGTGATGCTGTGAAGTTTAAATCTATCTTGTATCTTGAGATATGGCAATCTCTGAAAAGTGTAAATGTCTCTGAATGTACAATACATGGAAACAAAAGTATTGAATAAAATAAGTAACTATTATTGAGGATTATATGTCAAACTCTATCTAAAATATGAACTTCTTGTTGCCGTTGTACCCTTTTCACAGAGTTTTGTTACTGTATTTTACCCTGCTATTATTAATATTAATAAAACTGATAAGTTAGCATTGCTGTGATTGAGTTTAAAGTGTCCTTACACAATCTTTCTAGAAGTAGCATTAGCAACATCTTTGTAATTGTTGCTAACAAAGTCAAAAGAGAGAGAGCTTTCTGTCCCTCCATTGAAAATGTATGTACGGTACACAGTCCTCGTCCAGAAAGGCAATAAAGACATCATCAAAGTAGTCCAAGTGACATCAGTGGGTTAGTTAGAATTTTTTTGAACCATCGAAAATACATTTTGGTCCAAAATTTGGTAACAAAAACTACAACTTTATTCAGCATTGCATTCTAAAATGTATTTTAGATGCTTAAAAATTTTCTAACTAACCCACTGATGTCACATGGACTACTTTGATGATGTCTTTACTGCCTTTCTGGACGAGGACAGTATACCGTACATACATTTTCAATGGAGGGACAGAAAACTCTCCGACTGAAACTAAAATATCTTAAACTTTGATGAACGGAGGTCTTACGGGCTTGGAATGACATGAGTATGAGTCATTAATGACACAATTTTCTTTTTTGGGTGAACTACTTATTTGTTTATTTATGTATTTCTTTTATTTCCAGAAGTCCAGGAATGCTATGTTTTCAGGCACTGTGCACTTTGCAAGACAGGTTTATCTCAGTGGTCAGTTTTTGAAACAGACATCGCAATGTCTTGAATACAAATACTGTGAACAAACACTTTTTTGCCTCTTCTGTTACACATAGGTCCTCATCAAGATATATCGTAGATTAAATTGTCTGGAAATGAATAGAGTAGGCTATTTCAGAATCACTGTATCATGATACCATCGATAAGATGGACAAAATTGTATTGTAGTTGCGAGTACACCAGAGTCCTGCAATTATTCTTGCCTCACTAAATGCCACAAAGTGTCCTCCTCTTTGGTGTTCTGGAAATGGCCAGCCTATGTGTGATAAATGCTTATTGTGACGTGACATTCGTAATTGTTTAATAATGTTGTTGACAAGAATCTTACTCTTATTGATTCTAGTTTTAGATTTTTTTTGTCTTTTGCTTTTGAAAATTCTGCAATACGACTTTCTATGGTCTCTCAGTTTACGGTTATATGCCAGCTGTGTCATTTATTCTGCCATCATTTCCTTCTGCATTTCATCCCCGAAACGTGAAATATACTGGAAACACCAGTTGATAAAATGAGATGTGTGAGTAATTTCATGATTGATAAACCGCACCAGAATCTGCTGATGTATTCATACAATCATTCATACAATTTTCCCAGCACACCTGCACTGTATGTTAGTATTATGGTGGATTGTAGACTGGACCCAAGATATGCTTTGGATGCCATCAGCATAAATAGTTTTCTACAGTCAATTAAATGTGTTGGACAGTGTTTCACAATTGGTGTGTAGTCTAACAACAACAGCAACAAACATAAACGTATAAAGTTAAAAAAACTTATTCTGATTCAGTATCTGTGGTCAGATGAGATGTTGTCAGTCTATATGTCACTGTCATTATCATTTATCGTTATTTTCGTAACTTAAATAAAAATAACAAAATAAAAACGTTCCTGTCCTGTCAGACACTACACTGTGCTCATAGCGCACTCTGTATGTAACGGCATTGCATGCTGTATATTGCTTCGTTATACATAAAGCACAAAAGAAATTATGAGCATGCAATGTCGCAGTTATGTTGTCAATTAGTAAGTCATGAAATTAATTAAAAAATTAATTTAAAAATACCAATAAAATAAAAACTAGTACTTCGTGTGTTAGCTTGGGAAGGATTTGTATGTAGGTATGATGTTAATTTTATTCACCAGGAGCAGTTTCCATGTTTCATTGACAGTTCATGTGTTGGCGTGTACTTACCATGGTAACTGCTGTCAAAGCCACTTGAAGGCAATCCTTACGATCTACTAATGGTGCGGTTCGCAGGGAAGGAGACAAGAGGCTGTTTTTTTTTAATGGATGTCAATAGAGGAGATGCTTCACTACGCTGAAAAATCCGCTTTTGTGAGGAAATTGCTTATTTAAGGAATCAACAGCCCATTTGACAATCTTCAACATGTTTGCTCTTAAACATTGGTTTTGGATTGAGCAATTTTTTTAGTTTACACCCAAAAAATTCTATTTCATAAGAGACGTCATGGACAATTGCGCGACAGGTATGATTCAGTTTATACCCTTCTCATTCATTTTTATGGTATCCACAAACTGTGATGAACTGTCACACAACTCTGAACAAAATTCAATGACGTCAAAGCTGTAATGTGATTGGTTATCAAGGCACATCGGATCCAAGTTAGCCGTTACACTGTCTCCAATGGTAGAGCCACTGACCCTCATGTCTCCCATTTATAAGACCATCTGCTGTTGTTTCCATAACCCCAAAATACTGCTTTATGTTAACTTTGTGTTATTTTGTATATTTTTAAATGACTCAAATGATGGTGGCTCATTATTACAATTTATGTGTATGTTAAGTAAAGTGGGATGGTAGTTGTGTGTTTCAACCATTTTTGTGAAATAATAGCACAGGTACGCTACGTCTTTAAGATGTCTGCTAAAGAGCGCTTAATCTGGAAAACATCTGTTGTGCACAAACATCTAAAAAACATCTTACAACGTGTCTACACTGGACGCCACCGTTGACGCGTCGCATTGCGCGGCGGCTAGAAGCTGACTACACTGCATACCATTAAGCGACAGTTGCAAATCCATTTCTCCTTCCTATGAGAAGTATCAAATAGAACGAGGCATTAGTTTACTGTCTGGGATTTGTCGTGTCGAGCTGCGTCCAGTGTAGTAGACAACATCACTGATTATAATGGGCTCTATTGTAATTTGTCATTTCGCATTGTCGCATACGGTGTAGACACAATTAGAAAAAGCAGTTTACACACATTCTAAATCACAAATATTTTCTAAATGCCTTTTTAACATTTGACAGGAAAACGTCTTGGAGATATATTGCAGATGAGCAAACACTCTAAAAAATAGATCAAATAGACAGCAGTGATTCAGTGATGCACGTATATATATATATATATATATATATATATATATATATATATATATGTATATAAACCACTACATTTGAATGCAACTGAATGCAAAACTTCCTGTTGCCTTTCTATTGGACTAGTAAAAAAAATCATGGAAACACTGGCTCACATAAACATTTAATTGCAAATGGGTTTGAGAGATTCCTGCTAATTTGATCAATAAAGCAAAACTATATATCAGCGCAGTTTACCGCTCATTGTTTCTGTCATCCCTCCTCCACCCAAACTCCATCTTTCTACAGTCCAGGTGGGGGAAAAGTGCAGGCCGCCATTGAAAAAAGTACAGTTCTCATTGAACTCTCATTCCTTTTGCATAGCTAGCCAACTATGTTTTATCTTTACCGTGATGACTGTTCTCCTTCACCCCATATGTGAACCTGTGAAATATAAATGTGTGCAGTCTACAGAAATATTCCCTACTGCTGCTGAACTACTGTGATACACATGATACATGCCAAAGACTGACAGCAAAACTTTCAGCTTGGAATTTCACATTGATTGAGCTGCCTAACCAGACCAAATGGCTCTGCTGATATATGATATCATTAATATATGATATATGCACATTCATTCACCATTTCCCATTCACATCTTTTGCAGTGCTACAGCAAACTGGCCAGCCATGTCCGAGTCATATGGAGGACTGTAGACAGTAACCAAGATCTCTTTAAGACGTCAAGTCCAACTGTTATTCTCAACCTTAACTTGTACCAGTCACCAAATTTGAATGCATCCCATTATACACCCTTCAAGAGCTAATCACTTCTCGATTCGTAACTTTCATTTTCCTACCCTAACCCTACCCAAGCCAGATCCCCACAACACCTTTCCCTCTTATCTCAGGTATCAATATTTCATAAACTTACAGTGACAAATTTATTTTAATGTGCCTTCCGCATCGACGCAGAGATTGATTGGCCAATCAGGACGATGGCACGTCGGTGTGTGGAGTGGTTGGAGGGAGCTTTACCGCATACATTAGTCAAAGACAGACGGCAGAAAGGAAGGAAAAGGCAGGAGAGAGAGCGAGAAAAAGAGAGAGGGGGCCAGTTGCCAAACCGGGGGAGTAGATTTATCATAGTTATGGCTTTCTCAGGCATCCATTTTCCTCAAGCCTGTTGACAGGTAGTATCTGCACAGGCCTTACTATTGATTGACTGTCTTTCTCCAGCTCAAATGGGCTTTGGTAGAAGTCTCTGCTCTGTGATCTCATCAGGGGCAACTTGTACTACACTCCAGTAATTGTTGGTTAAGAGATCGTAACATGCACCCCTTTGGGCTGTCTAGTCTTTGGAAATGTGGGACTTCCAGGGATTTTGTCTCTTCAACCTCTACAGTTGTTTAATTTTTCTGTTTTTGGCATATTTTGAGAGTGAAAACAGATTGAACAGGACTTTATTGGGGGAAATACTGGTTTGGAGACAGCTGGATGGCGGGTCTTAAAGCTGGATGGCAAGGTGGCTCAGTGTTTAGCACTGTCGTCTCCCAACAAGAAAGACCCTGGTTTGGGTTCAGACGGAGTCATTAGGCCTTTCTTCATAGGGTTTGCATGTTCTCTCTATGGGATGCCTCTTGGTGCTCTGGTTTCCCTCACAATCCAAAAAAAACATGCATAGGTGAATTAGAGATACTAAATTGGCTGTAGACAATGAATGTGTGTGTGAGCCCTGCTATCCATCCAGGGTGTCCCCCACCTATGACCCGAGACGCTGGGATAGGCTCCAACATCCCCACGGCCCTGCAGATGATTTATAAAGAGGTTAAGAAGAATGGATGGATGTTATCTCCATGTTGGAGTGGGTTTCTCCCACAAGACTTGTGGGACAGGTGAATTGTAGACACTAGAATTGTGTGTTAATGTCTTTTTGTGTTAGCCCTGCAAAAGATTAACCATCCATCCTGTGTGTTTCCCAGTCTATGGCCCGAGATGCCATCTTGTGAAACTGAGTAAAGGAGTGTTCACATAGTGATTTGCAGCAACAAAGCAACTAGAGTGATTCATTTTCAGTTGCCACATGAGCCAACATGAGCACAGATGACAATGCAATAAAGTTCAACTTCAAACAAATGCACAGTAAAGTTATGTGATGACTACCAATGGGAATGCAGACAGTAAGTTCATGTTCAAACAAAACGCTGTCTCAGTGTGGCCAGAGCCAAGACAGAGAAAAAGTTTTCAAATGTATCCAGGTTAGTGTAGGGCCACTATTTACACCTGGTATTAAGATAAGTTTTTGGCCAAGGATCACAAGTAGACGAGGAGACACATCTCCTGTTTCAACACTGGTGTTTTAAGGCGAACCACGGCAGGCAAAAACATCGTTTATTTTCACTGGTCAATTTGAGAATTTTGGGCTATTTGTCTTCAATAACATGTCTCTTTCAGACTTGAGTGAAAAAAATTCAAAAATACACATTTAGGTGTTTATTTTACTACACTTTGTCCATTTTGCGTCTGTAAATTTCTCCTAAATTCAACAAAAAGTTGTCGTAATATATCAACATGCTGCTAACGATGCTGCTATCTGCACCCTGTCATCACAAAACACACCACCGTTTGAAAACTCTCTTTCCCCTTGTCATCAGCGCTGTCGGATCCAAATTGGTCAGTTTCCTTTTTATCAGCAACCAATCGTGAAAGTAAAATGGGCATTTAACTCTAAAACCGAAATCTCATGGCTGGTGTCAATTCTGACAACGTGATTGGTTTCAGAATGCATCACGTGAACGCGCATCTGACATTTAATGTGGTGTTATTTGACTCTATTTTCGTTCATTTGAAGGCCAAAAATGCTGTGTTTAAGTTGTCAATGTGATTTAGTTTTTGTTATTGTTGGTGCTGATGATTTGATAAGATATTGTGTCTGTAAATAGTTTGTTTCCACTAAAAAAGTATTCATTTTTACATTACAAATCTTTAAATGCTGTTTTCATCAAATGATTATTTGTCATTCTCCAGTAGAAACTTTCAGCCTGTGTAGCACCTATGTTACTATCCAAACTTTCCAGTTAATACACTTAAGCAGTATTCATTTGAAGAATTTTCAGAGGATTTGTTTATAAATCATTTCTGGCCTTATTTATGTGACTTTATAAAAAAAAAAATATGGCGAGAATTGATTTGTTAAGCTATGACAGTATATTTTATTTCCTAGGTAATGAAAGCATATATCCTGAATCCTCTGAAATCTTTTTTCATCTTGGTGTGAACCAAAATGAAAAAATAATTTTGCAACCTGGCTTTATCATTTGGTCAGAATCTATCTACCGAAAATATTCAAAATTGTGCATATTTAACGACGATAATGCCAATTTGCATAATTAAACATTACAAATTTCAAAAACTTGTAATACATTTTTTAATATACTTGCATAAGTAATCAACTGAGAAAGTTCAGCATGGCATAATCTATTATTTAAAACAATACCCTATACACTGTAGTGCTACGCCTTAATCTGTCCTCTTTTTTCCACTTTAACCACTTATGTCCTGATTTCTTCGAGATGAGGTTTTAGGGGTTAATGAATGTTTTTTTTAGGAATTCTTTTGATCTTAATGTGACAAAATAAGCACACACAATTTACTATACGAAACGCGACCGAGAAGACACTGAAAAACACACAGAGAGCATCAGCTTTAGTTCCTGCTCTGAGAGACGGAAGACCAGCCGAACGCTGAGTGTGTGTTAGAAATCAGGAATGGTGAGAGAACATTTTGCTTCTGGTAAGTTTTTCATCTTCAAACTAAACTTGGGTCTTTATCTGACAAAGTTGAAATCCTGTCTGTCTACAGTAGCTCATTCCCATAAGGTTAGGTCAGAAGGAGAAGAATAGGCAGTCTTTTGCGGCTGGACAAGCTCAAAAAGTTTAAGACCCCTTTTACACCTGTATTTAGAGCCGTGCACTTTGATCCAATCAACCAAAACACATCTTAATACCAGTTATAAACAGGGCCTAGATGTAGCCCAGGCAAGGGTGTTGGGGCAGGTTAGAGCTAAACTCAGGACTTTGGCCTACCAGGAGCAGGATTGGAGACCCCTGTACAATTGAATGGAAAAGAGCTGCCTAAAGCTTCATCCAAGCCTCTCCTTATATTTTCCTTAGCAAAAATAGTGATATATAGGTTGAGCATGACAAGAGGAGGGTGAGTAAATGATGAATTCCTTTAAGACTGGGTCCATACATATTGCTAATTGCTAATAACATAGGGAATATTTTCTGGTCTGCTTTGTTAAGACAAACTTCAAGCTAAATCAAAGAACGAGCTGATGTGATGGCCTTTCAAACAAAATCAGGCCAAAACGAAGTTTGTTTTTAGTTTGTGTGGGAGTTTGAAACAGCTTGTCAAAGCAAACTTTCTGGATAAGTTCGCTGCGGCTGGTAAACACCTTTGTATACCATTTGTCCATGGCGATTATGTAATGGGTATGTGTGCGCTGAGGCTCTGTCTTCTCTAATGTGAAATCTTTCCCGGTTCATTTCTCCTGTTCAGTGCGTTGAGGTCAGAAACATGAACACACTGGAGAACTGCTTTATAGTAGAAAATGAAGTTGTACTTCTGATGAAATGAGACACTGACACTGCTTTTCATGTTTAATACAGTAAAGCTGCTTGATTTTTAAATAAACATGACAAACATGCAAACATATCCACGTTTCTATGATGATCAGATGCTTTAAATAGCTTGCTGTTTTCCCAATTTTGTTGAGTGTTTATTTTGTTATTGAGAGGAATAAAAAAACCAGCAGAAATACGCTAAAAAGTGTCAGATTTTCACTAACAGTATATAGCTGCTCACGTATTTTGAACTTCGTGTTACCCCTAAGCTTTCCTCACTTTCCTCAGGATATGAGACCAAATCTGAGACCAAATCATTTGCGACTTTGTTGGACTTATATACCAAAATTCTGCTGAATTTAACTATGGCACAGAATTTCACAACTTGCTCATTTTGTTGAAACGCAGTAATTAGTCATCACACAACAGAGGCAGCGGAGGGGTTGGAGGGGTTCAGTGTAAATGAGTTATTTCTGCTTATTAGACAGATTGCGTAATCACAGTCATGAAAGGTGCCTCAGAAACTCAGAGCACATACTTCCTCAATACGCAAATGTTCATACTCAGCAAACACGCTTTCCCTCAGTTGAAGAGATCGCTGACCTATAAACCATCAGACCTTTAATATGCCACATGAGGCCAGGCAAGGAGTACTACAACTGAGTCTGGCATCGTATCTATTGTGATATTTTAAAATGTTTGGACATTTCTATTGCTTGCACTCAAAGTGCCTTGTTTGGCGATAGAGCAATTGACTAAACTTCACATTAACAAGAGGAAGTTGCAGTGCCTCTCTTAATAATTAAGTTAATGTTCTCATTAAGGTACACGGCTTCATAAAAGGCCAAGTCCAGCTTCACTTTTATGATGGGGCAAGACAAGGAAATGTTGCACAAGTGAGTCCACTCAGTTCTCATCAGAAACAGGCAAACCCTTGTCTCTTCTTCTCTTCTGCAGATTAGTGAATGCCTTGTAACAGTCCTGCTTGATCTTTTGAAGAAATCTACACATTGCACTCTGTCATCAAGCTATCATACTATGCCAGCTGATGACAACTGCGATGTACAATTGTTCATAACAGTGAATGAAATCACAGTTTTGTCAACTTCTCACAGTAGTGGAGCTTTGAAATGAAAAGCATTTTTGAATCTGCAATCGCTTTGCATACGTACCTGAAAACTGAAAACATGCTGAACACATGAAACATATTCACATTTTTTCTCAGTAGCAATGGCTAGCAACGACAACATCATGAGTTTGATCCATAGAGAATGACAAAACGCATTTCCTGAATTCCTTGTAAGTTACTTGGAATGAAAGCTAAATGTAAATATGACTTGTTAGTTGCTGCTGTAGCTTTTTTTGTTCCTTGCAGACCAGCTTTACACTCAGTGTGAAATGCTCCATAGGGATGCATTGTTTTCTGTTAAAGTTGTGTTGTGGCAGAAACTGAGGTTAATAGGCTTCTTCAGCAATCTGGTGCGATTGCCAAACAGAAAAGGTGAGTGCTTCATCAGATAACATCAAGAACAAGATAAGAAATTCATTCTATTATCATTCTAAATGCACTGTCAACACGTTATAAGTATACAGTAAAGGCTCGTTCTCACTAGGAATGATAAATACTGTATTAATATAACTATACCGATATCTACTGCAGTTGACGATATTGTTCTGTTTTTTCATGCGCTGCAGTGTCGTCTGCCCCTTTAAATGCTCAAGCTCTTTAAAGCAGGATGGATTCTGATTGGCTGTCAATGCGCTAACCAGGCCTGCAGAGATCGTACAAGCGGGACCAAAGGGACCGTAGGCGTACCCACAGTGGGTGGAGCACAGGGACGCGGTTTTAAGGCGACGGAACACAAATAACACAAATAACACAAACACAAAGAACACACTTTGCCGTCCCTCTTGCGGGGGCCTGGACTGGCGGGGGCAGCCTGCCTGTGACTGGCTCCTCGGTGCCGCTTAGCTGGAGACTGCGCAGGAGCGGGAGCAGACGCAGGAGGACACCCCCAGCGTCGAGCAGACTGAGGGTCGCGTTTTTTCAAATACTCCGCAATTTCGCCGCATAAATTGCTGATTTCCGCGCAAAATATGCGGGGCTTGCATGATTTCATAATCCCCGCATTTTCGTCGCAAAAAGTCACATATCTTAGCAAAAAGTTGAAAAATGTTGCGTTTGCTTCACAAAAGAGCAGCCATTTCCCCCTGTTGGCATGGGAACGTTATGAAGTTAAGTAATTACGCGATGTGAACATCATCGAAAAGCTGTAAAACAGGAGCACACTTTATTTTTAAATATTTAAGAAGAAAAATAGGAATAGCTCACAACTGAAGTTATTGACAGACAGACTCACGGAGGCGATTGGCATCTCACAGATCGCACTTTATTCCCAAATCGAACTCGTATAACTGTCTGTCACACGATATACCGTCCACATCGTTACTTAATAAACAAAATAAGATAAAAGAAGTAGCATCAAACATCGAACATGGGGTGTCTACTGAACACTGTTCGAGGCGCATGGCGGCAGACAGTTCAACAGGGAGCGTACAGCTCTTAAAGGGGCCACACCTTATTTCCAATCGTTACAGTCTGGAATAAAACAAGATGAGAAATTAAATATTTCCAGCACTTTCTGTGATGTAGTATGCTTGCTTATCATAGGAAGTAATAAGAAATGACTCTTTACATTAAGGTAGTAGCCTAGTGAGAACAAGGTGTCCGGGGAATCACTTTTTTTTCTCTTTTTGATCAAACCGGAGTTTTTGCAAGTTCCCGCAATTTTTGCAAGTTCCCGCAATTTTTGCAAGTTCCCGCAATTTCATCGCAAAAAATTGCATAAATATCCCGCATATTCCATCGCATTTTTAAAGAAAACGGGCCGCGTAATCAAGGATTTTTGCCCGCAACAATCACAAAAAAACTCCGCGTTTTTCTGGAGGGACTGCCTAACTAACTGATAGGTTAGACTAGTTCCTAAAGGGTACCTATTATGGCATTTAAAATGTTCCTAATATTGTTCTGGGAGTCCCCAACAACAGTTTTACAAGCATGCAATGACAAAAAAACACTTTTGTTGTCTTATAATATGCATTTATTTTTACCTGATTTGCTCACCGACTCCCATATGAATCGTTTAGCGAGTCATTTTTCCAAACCCCGCCTTTGCGTGACGCTAATCTGTGGTGATATGTTAGACACCCAGCCGACGGGGTCATTGGTTGTTGCGCTAGATCTTACCCAGATACAACAGTGCTATTTTCTGATTGGCTAACAACACCAGACGAACAACACCAGAGGAGACCAGGGTTGCCAGGTCTGCACAACAAAACCAGCCCAATTGCTCATCAAAACTAACCCAATCACGGCCAAAAATATTCAAATAGCGTTCCCGGGTGTTTCCCCGATAACAATCATGTTCCAGTGGATAAAACAATCGCGTCAACCAGCGTGCACTACACAAACAACCCGCGGAAACAGTGCAGGCATACGGACCTGGCAACACTGGAGGAGACGCGCTTGAATCCTGCCGGTTCCACAGTGAGTGAGTTTTGGGCACTGCGGCATATTAAATATATTACAAATAGTTTTTCAGCGTGAGAAATACAATGTGTGGCCGGAGAGCGTGACAAAAGACCGAAATGAGTGACTGTCACGCTTAATGCGTGATGCGTGACACTCGAGAGCCCTGTGACAACTCCATTAACAACGACAAACACTTCACATATTTCAATACAATTGACATTGAAGACCTAAGTTAGCTGCTAGAAGCTGCGCTGTGCCTGTGCGTACACAACACACAAAATAATTATAGAGCATGATACAAACATAAAAGCAACAGCCTACTTACAGATTGTGATTCGGAGAAGGAAGCTGATCCAAATAAACTCGGTACTGAACCTCCCTCCTTCAGTATCAGCCGGCTCGCAAATTCATACTTTATAGCATTTAGGTTTGTGAAGCAATCATCTTCAAAATGACGCGAACACAGAACAAGTTCGGGCTATAATACTTCTGTGGTATAGTTATGAACTGTAGCCACGGTCTTCAAATGCTCCTCACTGGGCAGATGAAAAAAGTTTGCTTTTGCGTCGCACTTCAAAACACAGCAGCGTCTCGTCGACATGATGTTTTCCCTGGTGTCTCCTAATGCAATGAGTGGGCGTATCTTATTCAAATAACTTGTACAAGTGACGTACGAAAGTGCATCGTTCGTCTATCGATTCATATCAACGACTCAGAGTCGACTCTTACTTTTGAGAGATAATAACTTTGTATACGGTGAACTTTCATATTTAAAACTTTGCAGGATGTTTTCGTTCACTTAGATCTATGTTACACACTACATGAAAGGTAATTTTCAAAATTCCATGATAGGTACCCTTTAAGACACAGTCTTAACATAATGGCTATGTTTATGCAACTGACCCAAGGTCACTTTTTATGTGATAATTAGGGAGGGGAAAATCTAATTCAGAATCACAGTTCTGTATGTTATGTTTACTAACAAACCCCTTTATCATATTGTAAAATGTTTATTGATTTATTATGCTCCTTTATTTGCATCTGTATTTTATAAGCTGCACATGCTCTGGACAGAAAGACAGAATGTGTCTCGCTCTGTCTTAAATCATGTGATGACAGAGAGAGAGAGAGAGAGAGAGAGAGAGAGAGAGAGAGAGAGAGAGAGAGAGAGAGAGAGAGAGAGAGAGAGAGAGAGAGAGAGAGAGAGAGAGAGAGAGAGAGAGAGCTTCAGAATGAACCTATCAATCCAGTCTGTCTGTTATCTGGTGTGAGATGCATCTCCATATCAGACACCTAGTTAGTGAGACTTGTTTAAAATTAATAAAAGCGGTCTCCAAGCGTGGCCAGGGACAGCTCTGGTTATTGATTAAGGCATGTCAGAGAAATAGAAGGCAGTGCTATTAAAAGTACAAATTATGTTCTGTGTTTAGCACAGCCTGTCATTCATGAAGATGGATATACATACAGAGATAAATAGTTTCTCTTTTACTGAAGCCTGCGCTTCTGAAGCACTCAGATTAGATTAATTCAACACATGGATTTCATTTGCATTTATTCATTATTTTTAATCTATAGGATCAGAATCTCAGCACATTCATCACCAGATTTCAATGAGTAATTATTGTTATACAGAACCATTCAAAAGTAAGATAATCCAAAATAAAGAAAAACAGTAATATTGTAAAATATAATTGTATTTGTGTGAAACAAAGCTGTATTTTCAGCATCATTACTCCAGTCTTCAGTGTCACATGATCCTTCAGAAATCACTATAATATGAGGATTTGATGCTCAAGAAACATTTATGATTATTATCAATTGAAAACAGTTGCTGCCTCAGATTTTGTGGAAATAGTGATTCACAGTACAGTATTTACAACAGTGTTTATTTGAAATAGAAATATTTTGTAATATTATAAATGTCTTTAAACAATTCTTACTGACTCCAAGTGTTTGAAAAGTGATGTATATTAATACAATAAGTGTTGGCAATCTGGAATGATATTAGCTAATACACAAAACATCACATTTTCTAATATTATAGTATTTTGTCAGTTAGGTATTGTTTCTTTGTTACAATCTCAGAATGTGTTCCACCTTGACAAAACATTTTTGTTGTGTGATCCATACACAAATAAACGAATGTACGGTTACACTTTATTTTAAGGTGACATAGTTACATTGTACTTACTCAAATAATTACTATGAACAACATGTACTTACTATAGAGTTATGGTTAGGGTTTTGTTTAGGGTTAGTTACCTGTAATTATGCATAATTAACCTTTATTACTTTAGAAAGTGCATGTAGTTAAGTGTAACTAGGTCACCTTACAATAAAGTGTTACTGAATGTATTTTGTAAAATAATAATACTTTTTTTTTTACGTTAATGTCATTTGCATATTATGTTTAACACCGTGTCATTGAAACAAGTATGTAAACATTCCTAGATTATAAAGTAACTTCTAGAAAGAAAGTTGTAGCTTCATTTGATTTCTGTGTGTTAATTGCTTGTAATTCATGGGCGCCGAGAGTTCAGCGAAACCTAAACTCTCACCCCATGTAGTTATAAGACATGTCATTATGACTGATGCCACGCCAACAAATCAGAGAAAGTGTAAATGAGTTTAAGTGTCAAAAGACACGAAAGCATCTTCTGCTTAATCAGTTTTTCCTTTACTTTAGATGCTCATTTTTTTTAATTGCTAATTTTTTGTCTTTATTTTGTTGGCGAGACCTCATGCTCTCTGAGAAACAACCACTTAATCATGTAACAAATTAAACAATATCTTTCCGACAGCTCCAGATGGTCAAGTCCTGCTCCTCTTCAGCCCAAGAGAATGATTGAGAAGGAGTGAGAGAGGGGGGGATGAAAGAGGTAAAATTAATTTGTCAGAACAGAGGGAAATTTGCATTTGCGTGTAGTTTAGAGGAACGGCAGACAATGCAGTAAACGGGCGAGTAACAGAGTAGACAAGTGACAAAAAGCCTTTGGTGTGTGTGTGTGTGTGTGTGCTCTCTGGAAGGAAATGCAAGCTAAAAGATGATTTTTGTTTACGAGAACTTTATTGGATGATGAGGGAGCCATACGCACTCATTTATGGTTGAACGCACCAATCTGCGTCTGGATCCAGGACCTTCTTCACCTGCCTCTGACAGGCCATCAATTTATAGATGTGTCTGGAAACAACACAACAAAAACAAAACATGGGCAGGAGAGAGACAGGGATGCCCAGAAGACACCTTGTTTTTTATACATATTTAATACCTTTATTTTGGTTGTCCCCATTAGACTGCAGCAATAATGAGAGCAGTGTATAACACACACATCAAAGTCTGAAGCTCTCATGGATCGGCCCAAAACAGCAGAGAATCTGCTTAAACGAACACACAAGGGCTGGATGACAGAAAATGTGATAAAAAAGATTTCATGAATTACTTTGCTTAGTAATTGTGGGGTGTGCATAAGATTGTGCCACTTTCTTTTACAAGAGAACTAATCGAAACAGTTTATATTTAAACTGTTTTACCATATACTGTATATATAGTTTACACTTGTATTTTTAAAGAAATAATACTTTTATTCAGCAAGAATGCGTTAAAATTTATCAAAAGTGATGGTAAAGACACACAATTTCCACAAAAATATGAGCAGCACAACTATTTCTGATCATTTTAGATTGCATTAATGATGCTGAAAATTCAGCTTTGATCACAGGAATACATTACATTTTATAATGATTTTTCCTATGATTTGACTTTTTAAAATCATGTTAATTTTCCATCATTTTTTGGAAAAAGTCTGGAAATATCAATTCATATTCCGGGTTTTCCAGAGAAATCAGCTCTCTCTCACACACACTCACAAATACTATTTCTCCAAGGTCAAAGGTCATCAGTTATGGCCATGACTTTAGTAATCTAGGAACGGTTCAGTTTGAAGAGACAATTAAGCGTGAATTAACCAAGTTAATCAATACAGACAAAGCCAAGATTTGTTCTGCAAAAGCATGTGCAAACATTTCAATGGTGCTTTGTGTGTGTGTGTGTGTGTTGTGTGTGTGTGTGTTGTGTGTGTGTGTTTGTGTGTATTCACTCATGCGGTTATGTGATACAGTGTGTCATCTGGCTCAACAGCCCCCATGTGTGACATGAGCAGCGAGGTGTGTGTGTGTGTGTGTGTGTGTGAGTGAGTGTGTGTGTGTGCGCGTGCAGGAGCTGAATCAGCGGGAAGCGGCTCCTAATCACCGCTGCTCATCTGTTAATGAAGTTAATGAAGAATGTGACAAAAGCCAAACGTGCTGAGATACTACAAGTTCCAGCACACTGAACTGAGCTTCTGTTTATGCTCCCGTCCCTTCATCAGCTCGTCTCTCATGAATCACCTCCCCCAAACGTACAGCAGTCTTCAGCACACTGCTTTCGTGCCCGTACTCCTCCTCTTACCCCGTTCACTCAATCATCCGGCTCTTGTCTCTGCTTGTACAGGCTGTTTGTGCTGCTGACAGCTCAAAACGCTGGCGTTCACACACTCCAGCTCACACACGCCGGCCGGTAAGACAGGAGTGAAGGCCTGTTCCCAGCGAGAGCAATGCGATAAATATTATTTTTTTCTCTCTCAAAACTATTCACACCCTCTGGTGCTCTTCACCTATTGGTCAACAATGTCTGAAATTATTTTTTTTATTTCAATCAAATGAATGTACTATTTTAGTTTGATAATGTTTTTTGCTAAATTATTTTTTTACGCTGTATTTATAATCCATTTATTCACTTTTTGAGCATAGATCTGACCAATGCTTATGACTTAAGTTTGATCTCGTTTCAAAGATGACACTTGGCAGATTAAAAGTGAACTTAAAAAAAGTGACAGAATTTTACGCTTATTGTTATGAAAAATGTGCAAAAATACTGTTTTAAATTTTTATATGAAGTATATATTTTCAAAAACATGTTTTACTCTAAAGCTGTAAGAAAATCAAAGCCATAAATCGAAACAAGTTGTGTTAAACATTTGAGCCTGATATCTCAAAAAATGAGCTCTCAGTCAGATGTTGTTCGGCTGCAGTACCAAAAGTTTCCACTTGATGATTTTCGTCTTCCATTCATTTCCAATGCAGTCATTTTTGACCGCACAATGTGACTCATTTTTACAGAACCATTTAACCTGTTCAAATCATGTTCATGATTTATTAATTTTTTTTTTTCACATAGCAAGTGCCAAAACCTTTACCAAGTTTCGTACCATTCCGAAAACAAAAACAAATGTAAAATTTTTCGGTCAAAAATGACTGAAGAGCACCAGAGGGTTAACATGAGATACATTTACTTCAGACATAAAATTATGCTTATTTGTCTTAGCCCACTGAAACTAAAACGCTGAGCAGATGTAGAGATTTGTCAACAACAGTTAGCGATACTGTCACGTATGATAAAATAACCTTCTTCAGGAACAAACTTCTGGCTAATGACATCATCACCGAGTTTCCGGTATTTGGAGCTGACGTGTGAATGGTCTGTTACCAGTAAAAAGCCAGAACGCTGTTTCTTGTGTAAACTGCACATTTTTTAATTTACCGGTATAGTCTTTCTGGCAATTTTACGGTAATTTACCGGGATTGCTGTGTGAAAGGGGCTAATGTCTGCATTTTCATCTCTTTCAGAAAGCTCTCAACACTCTGTACTGGACACTGCCCATAAAGAACCTGGCCCATTAATCACAGCAAACCTCCTCTTAATAATTCAAGACATTTTTGTATAATGCTCTTTAGTTGAGATATAATGCTCTTGTATATTAAAAAAAGTTGATTTTGGAGCCGTCATGTAGCACGGTTGTGCTTGAGTTTGATTTTGAGTGCCGGCTCGTGGTTCTTTCCGATCTCGATCTCCGACTTTGCTTAAAGACACAAAACACTCAAAAAAGTTCTTGATGTTACATTATAGGTTCTGCTGTTATTTTTAGATTTCTGGATTATTAAAAGCACCAGCTACACTAGCAACTGATAAAAAGGACATTCAAGGAACTTAAATGTTATGCTGAATGTCTGCTGAAAGTCCTGTGAACTTCCCCTTCCCCCTCAAGATGTCATTTTAGTGTCCATTTAAGCCTACACAGTGTCCATTGAGGGGACATTATGACAACCTCTCCTTTTGTTGTTAGCTGGGACTACACAGATGCTTTTATAATGGAATAGAAAACAGAAAGTGTACATCTCAGATCTGCTTTTTAGTAAAGGGAGGAGAGAAGCATTTTAATAACTTAAGTTTAACCAGCAGTTTAAAATGCAAAATCTGTTTTTCAATGTCGATTCATTAAGGAAGACAAGCTTTTAATTAGCTTCTGGATTCACTAACATGTTGGAGCTAAACCAGCTGGAGCTGTATGAATGCATCACCAGTGTAATGAAAGAATAATTAGGTAGTAATGTAAATATGATTCTATTTAGTAACCGGTAAGTGCTTTAATCTATTTGGTTAAATTGTTTAAAATGACACAAATTAACTGTACAGCAATACCATTTATTGCTTTGATATTATCAGCTACATTTAATAAAGAAAACAAACAGTATTTATCATTATTTTTTTCTTGTTTTCTAAAAAAAACCCACAATTTGTAATGATACATTTACTTACACAATTGCAGTATATATTAAAATACTTTTACCCATAAATTGTTTCCCCCCTTGTTTTAAGCATTAATCTGACACAAATTAATAAATAATATTTAATAAATGTTATGCTCTAAACAAGTAAAAAAGTGCAATGTTTAATGAAAAAACATTTAATTCAAGATATAATATCTGAAAATGGAAAGTCTTATTATCTTACAGTGCCTTTTCAGAGAATGTGAATGTAAACATTGATACACTGATCATAAAAGATAATAAAAAAATACATAATATAAATAATTTATTCTTCAGCAGCAAATCTGTCACATGTAGTTCTGTTTGTTTTATCTGTGTTCTTTTCATGTTTTACCTGTGTTCCCTTTGCTAGTTGTTTTGCATGGTAATTCATTGAGTTTGCACGTGTTCCTAAGTTATGTTAATCATCACCTGTCTATTTAAGCCCCAAGTTCTCTCTAGTTCTTTGTCCTGTATTGTTTATGTTACGTGGTTGTGATACCTGTTCCCTGAGTTCACCTGTGCCATTTTGATTAAGTTCGGTTTGCTCTGATTATCTCGGTCATCGTGTGCCTCATTACAGCCACATATCGTTACAAAATCAGCATATTAGAATGATTTCTGAAGGATCATGTAACACTGAAGACTGGAGTAATGATGCTAAAAATTCAGGTATTTTAATATTTCAATAATGTATTTTTACTGTATCATTTCAAGACTAGACTACTGCAATGCTCTGGCAGGCCTTTCAGCCATAAGCTCCTGAATGCGACAGCATGTTTGGTCTTCAATTAGCAAAAGGAAATCCATATCACACTCCTCCTGAACTTGTATCTTTTTCTCTGCACTTCATTCTTGCTTCCTAATCTAGTTGTCTATTAAACTTGGCATTACATATTACGAATGTTGTTGGCTCCTTGACAAATTGCTTTTGTTCCTCTCTTGTAAGTCGCTTTGGATGAAAACAGTTTCTTGTGATGTGTGGTTGTAGTAAGCACACGAAGACAAAGAATTATCTAAAAACAAACAAATGCAAACAAGAACCGTATGACTGCAAATTACAGGCTATATAAATGAGCAAACAAGGAAACTAAGTGAGACACAGGTGAAAGTAATATGTAACTATGGAAACTAACAAGCGAGTAATGAGTAACCAATGAAACTGAAACTGAGCAGAGAGGAGAAACCGTAACTCAAGAAAAGAGTATAATAGAAGCATCACCGTGACATTATATACCCCTTCCAGAAGGCATGTGCCATAAACAGTCCAACAGTGGAGAGAGGGAGGGAGGGTGTCTTGGTGGTGGATGCGTTCGAGCTGGCTGAGGATGGGACCCTGGGAAAGCCGGTGGAAGAAGAACGTACTGTGGAGCCAGCAGAGGGAGGAGACAGGGTGGAGCCTGGGCAGACCAACTGACTGAGGTGGAGACCCAGGCAGAGCTGACGGGATGAAGACCCAGGGGTGACACGGCTGGTCTGAAGGCCGAGGCGGAGCAGCTAGCTCTCAGGACAGACGTCGAGCCAGCCACTAAAAAGACCAGGGCGACACTGGAGGGAGACATGACAAAGAAGGAGCCGGAGGGAAGGTGGAGCCTGAGGGTTGACGGACTATGGTGGAGTTGAGGGAGCGTGGAGCCTGAGGGGTGAAGGACCATGGTGGAGTTGAGGGAGTGTGGAGCCTGAGGGATGACGGACCATGGTGGAGTTGAGGGAGCGTGAAGCCTGAGGGATGATGGACCATGGTGGAGTTGAGGGAGTGTGGAGCCTGAGGGATGAAGGACCATGGTGGAGTTGAGGGAGCGTGGAGCCTGAGGGGTGAAGGACCATGGTGGAGTTGAGGGAGTGTGGAGCCTGAGGGATGACGGACCATGGTGGAGTTGAGGGAGCGTGAAGCCTGAGGGATGATGGACCATGGTGGAGTTGAGGGAGTGTGGAGCCTGAGGGATGATGGACCATGGTGGAGTTGAGGGAGTGTGGAGCCTGAGGGATGAAGGACCATGGTGGAGTTGAGGGAGCGTGGAGCCTGAGGGATGAAGGACCATGGTGGAGTTGAGGGAGTGTGGAGCCTGAGGATGACAGACCTATGGTGGAGTTGAGGAGTGTGGAGCCTGAAGGATGACGGACCATGGTGGAGTTGAGGAGCGTGGAGCCTGAGGGATGACGGACTATGGTGGAGTTGAGGGAGTGTGGAGCCTGAAGGATGACGGACCATGGTGGAGTTGAGGAGGTGGAGCCTGAGGGATGAATGGACCATGGTGGAGTTGAGGGAGTGTGGAGCCTGAGGGATGAAGGACCATGGTGGAGTTGGAGTGGAGCTGTGGTAAGCCTGAGGGATGACGGACCATGGTGGAGTTGAGGGAGCGTGGAGCCTGAGGGATGAGGACCATGGTGGAGTTGAGGGAGTGTGGAGCCTGAAGGATGACGGACCATGGTGGAGTTGAGGAGTGTGGAGCCTGAAGGATGACGGACCATGGTGGAGTTGAGGGAGTGTGGAGCCTGAGGGATGACGGACCATGGTGGAGTTGAGGGAGTGTGAAGCCATGAGGGATGAAGGACCATGGTGGAGTTGAGGGAGTGGAGCCTGAGGGATGACGGACCATGGTGGAGTTGAGGGAGTGTGGAGCCTGAGAGGATGACGGACCATGGTGGAGTTGAGGGAGTGTGGAGCCTGAGGGATGACGACCATGGTGGAGTTGAGGGAGTGTGGAGCCTGAAGGGATGACGGACCATGGTGGAGTTGAGGGAGCGTGGAGCCTGAGGGATGACGGACATGGTGGAGTTGAGGGAGTGTGAGAGCCTGAGGGATGACGGACCATGGTGGAGTTGAGGAGGTGGAGCCTGAGGGATGACGGACCATGGTGGAGTTGAGGGAGTGTGGAGCCTGAGGGATATAGGACCATGGTGGAGTTGAGGGAGTGTGGAGCCTGAGGGATGAAGGACCATGGTGGAGTTGAGGGAGTGTGGAGCCTGAGGATGACGGACCATGGTGGAGTTGAGGGAGCGTGGAGCCTGAGGGATGACAGACCATGGTGGAGTTGAGGGAGTGTGGAGCCTGAGGATGAGGACCATGGTGGAGTTGAGGGAGCGTGGAGCCTGAAGGATGACGGACCATGGTGGAGTTGAGGGAGTGTGGAGCCTGAGGGATAAACGGACCATGGTGGAGTTGAGGGAGCGTGAAGCCTGAGGGATGACGGACCATGGTGGAGTTGAGGGAGGTGGAGCCTGAGGGATGAAGGACCATGGTGGAGTTGAGGGAGTGTGGAGCCTGAGGATGACGGACCATGGTGGAGTTGAGGAGTGTGGAGCTGAGGATGACGGACCATGGTGGAGTTGAGGGAGTGTGGAGCCTGAGGGATGACGGACCATGGTGGAGTTGAGGAGTGTGGAGCCTGAGGGGTGACGGACCATGGTGGAGTTGAGGGAGTGTGGAGCCTGAGGGATGAGGACCATGGTGGAGTTGATGGGAGTGTGGAGCCTGAGGATGACGGACCATGGTGGAGTTGAGGGAGCGTGAAGCCTGAGGGATGACGGACCATGGGTGGAGTTGATGGAGTGTGGAGCCTGAGGGGTGACGGACCATGGTGGAGTTGAGGGAGTGTGGAGCCTGAGGGATGAAGGACCATGGTGGAGTTGAGGGAGTGTGGAGCCTGAGGGATGAAGGACTATGGTGGAGTTGAGGGAGTGTGAGCCTGAGGGATGACGGACCATGGTGGAGTTGAGGAGCGTGGAGCCTGAGGGATGACGGACCATGGTGGAGTTGAGGGAGTGTGGAGCCTGAAGGATGACGGACCATGGTGGAGTTGAGGAGCGTGGAGCCTGAGGGATGATGGACCATGGTGGAGTTGAGGGAGTGTGGAGCCTGAGGGGTGACGGACATGGTGGAGTTGAGGGAGCGTGAGCCTGAGGGATGATGGACCATGGTGGAGTTGAGGGAGTGTGGAGCCTGAAGGATGACGGACCATGGTGGAGTTGAGGGAGTGTGGAGCCTGAAGGGATGACGGACCATGGTGGAGTTGAGGGAGTGTGGAGCCTGAGGGATGACGGACCATGGTGGAGTTGAGGAGTGTGATGAGCCAGAGGGATGAAGGTTCATGGTGGAGTTGAGGGAGCGTGGAGCCTGAGGGATGATGGACCATGGTGGAGTTGAGGGAGTGTGGAGCCTGAGGGATGACGGACCATGGTGGAGTTGAGGGAGCGTGAAGCCTGAGGGATGACGGACCATGGTGGGTTGAGGGAGCGTGAAGCCTGAGGGATGAGGACCATGGTGGAGTTGAGGGAGTGTGGAGCCTGAGGGATGACGGACCATGGTGGAGTTGAGGGAGCGTGAGCCTGAGGGGATGAAGGACCATGGTGGAGTTGAGGGAGCGTGGAGTCTGAGGGATGACAGACCATGGTGGAGTTGAGGGAGCATGGAGCCTGAGGGATGAAGGACCATGGTGGAGTTGAGGGAGCGTGGAGCCTGAAGGATGACGGACCATGGTGGAGTTGAGGGAGTGTGAAGCCTGAGGGATGACGGACCATGGTGGAGTTGAGGGAGCGTGAAGCCTGAGGGATGATGGACCATGGTGGAGTTGAGGAGTGTGGAGCCAGAGGGATAGAAGGTTCATGGTGGAGTTGAGGGAGCGTGGAGCCTGAGGGATGACAGACCATGGTGGAGTTGATGGAGTGGTGAGCCTGAGGTGATGACAGGACCATGGTGGAGTTGAGGGAGCGTGGAGCCTGAGGATGACAGACCATGGTGGAGTTGATGGAGGTGTGAGCCTGAGGATGACGGACCATGGTGGAGTTGAGGGAGCGTGAAAGCCTGAGGGATGACGGACCATGGTGGAGTTGATGGAGTGTGGAGCCTGAGGGAGTACGACCATGGTGGAGTTGAGGAGGAGTGGAGCCTGAGGGATGAAGGACCATGGTGGAGTTGAGGGAGTGTGGAGCCTGAGAGAAGGACATGTGTGGAGTTGAGGGAGTGTGGAGCCTGAAGGATGACGGACCATGGTGGAGTTGAGGAGCGTGGAGCCTGAGGGATGACGGACCATGGTGGAGTTGAGGGAGTGTGGAGCCTGAAGGGATGACGGACCATGGTGGAGTTGAGGAGGTGCTGAGCCTGAGGGATGATCGGACCATGGTGGAGTTGAGGGAGTGTGGAGCCTGAGGGATGACGGACCATGGTGGAGTTGAGGGAGCGTGAAGCCTGAGGGATGAGGACCATGGTGGAGTTGAGGGAGGTGGAGCCTGAAGGATGACGGACCATGGTGGAGTTGAGGGAGTGTGGAGCCTGAGGGATGACGGACCATGGTGGAGTTGAGGGAGGTGGAGCCTGAGGGATGACGGACCATGGTGGAGTTGAGGGAGTGTGGAGCCAGAGGGATGAAGGCATGGTGGAGTTGAGGGAGGTGGAGCCTGAGGGATGATGGACCATGGTGGAGTTGAGGGAGTGTGGAGCCTGAGGGATGACGGACCATGGTGGAGTTGAGGGAGGTGAAGCCTGAGGGATGACGGACCATGGTGGAGTTGAGGGAGCGTGAAGCCTGAGGGATGAGGACCATGGTGGAGTTGAGGGAGTGTGGAGCCTGAGGGATGACGGACCATGGTGGAGTTGAGGGAGCGTGAAGCCTGGGGATGATGGACCATGGTGGAGTTGAGGGAGCGTGGAGTCTGAGGGATGACAGACCATGGTGGAGTTGAGGGAGCATGGAGCCTGAGGGATGAAGGACCATGGTGGAGTTGAGGGAGCGTGGAGCCTGAAGGATGACGGACCATGGTGGAGTTGAGGGAGTGTGAAGCCTGAGGGATGACGGACCATGGTGGAGTTGAGGGAGCGTGAAGCCTGAGGGATGATGGACCATGGTGGAGTTGAGGGAGTGTGGAGCCAGAGGGATGAAGGTTCATGGTGGAGTTGAGGGAGCGTGGAGCCTGAGGGATGACAGACCATGGTGGAGTTGAGGGAGTGTGGAGCCTGAGGGATGACGGACCATGGTGGAGTTGAGGGAGCGTGAAGCCTGAGGGATGACGGACTATGGTGGAGTTGAGGGAGTGTGAAGCCTGAGGGATGAAGGACCATGGTGGAGTTGAGGGAGCGTGGAGCCTGAGGGATGACGGACTATGGTGGAGTTGAGGGAGCGTGAAGCCTGAGGGATGATGGACCATGGTGGAGTTGAGGGAGTGTGGAGCCTGAAGGATGACGGACCATGGTGGAGTTGAGGGAGTGTGGAGCCTGAAGGATGACGGACTATGGTGGAGTTGAGGGAGTGTGGAGCCTGAGGGATGACGGACCATGGTGGAGTTGAGGGAGTGTGGAGCCTGAGGGATGACGGACCATGGTGGAGTTGAGAGAGTGTGGAGCCTGAGGGATGAAGAACTATGGTGGAGTTGAGGGAGTGTGGAGCCTGAGGGATGACGGACCATGGTGGAGTTGAGGGAGCGTGGAGCCTGAGGGATGAAGGTTCATGGTGGAGTTGAGGGAGCGGGGAGCCGAGGTGGAGCTGAAAAGCCGAGGTGAAGTCATAGGCCTGGAGGCCCGAGGTGCAGCCGGGGAATCCACATCACAGGGTCGGCCTTGGGATTGCAAAGCCTGAGAGCCAGACAGAGCCAGCGGAGAGTGTGGAGCCGAGGAGCTGAGTGGCACCAGCGGAAAATGATTAAGACATTTGTTTGTTTTGTATTGCAAACTAATATGGAACCTCAGACTTTCTAAGGCATAGTTATGTTCAAAAGCCTTATGTTCAAAAAGTGGGCACAAGCCCCATCTCCTTTTACTGCTTTGTATTTCATGACAGTTATTCAGGTGTGTGTGTGTGTGTGTGGTGTGTGTGTGTGTGTGTGTGTGTGTGTGTGTGTGTGTGGTTGGCAGCCATGCCTTGGTTTCACTGTGAGGCTGGACACAGGATGTGTAGGCTGGGACTTCCTGTGGCCTCCCTGCACCCCTGTCATCAGTCTGTGCTTCTGGCTACAATCAGACATGCCATATTCACACATCCAGTACTGAGTATGTGTGTGTGTGTGTGTGTGTGTGTGTGTGTGTGTGTGTGTGTGGTGTGTGTGTGTGTGTGTGTGTGTGTGTGTGTGTGTGTGTGTGTGTGTGTGTGTGTGTGTGTGCGTGTGTGTGCGTGTGTTCTGGTAAACCCTATGTTATGGGGAAAAAATGTCCCCACAAAGATGACAACATCTGAAATCCGTTTTTTTTTGGTCCCCATGAGAAAAACAGCTTTTAAATCACACTAAGTGATGTTGTTTGAAAATGCAGAACATTTTGTGTGATGGGTAGGTTGAAGGGTAGAGTTAGAGCAAGGAGAGAGAATATTTTGTACAGAATAAAAAACCATTATGTCTAAGGAGAGTCCCCATAAAACATGAAAACACAACATGTGTGTGAGAGAGAAAGGCGTGGTATCTAGTACACACATGTGTGCACATCCAGGATCCACCTGTGATCTGGCCCTCTCATCCTGTGCTCTCTGCTTGCTGGAATAGTGCTATATAAGAGCCAAAGGTTATAGGTCACTAGGGTCAGAGGTGAGGGAATATTGAAACTTTTGAGAAGAGTTGACAAGCCAATTTTAGCCAATGTACTTGACATAAGCTCAGTGAAGGGGACAGATTGTAATATCTATGTGCTACCAGATAATTACAGGAAATTCCTGTGTTCTGATATGTATTAATGGACCAGAGGTCATGGCACAATAGTTCAGAGAACATGGATTCAAGAAGTAAAATGTAGAATCACAGATATATCTAAACAACATATGTAAACAAAACAATTTAAAGGATAGTTCTTTCAAAAATATGATTTTTTTTCATAGAATTGGCTGTCATGTGACCAAATGTCAACTTAAAGACTTTCAGTGATTAGCAACTTTAATTTTAGTCTGTTTAATTTTAGTCATGCAACTATGTACTTGTGAGTTTTACTTATAATGTGCTTTGTTAATTCTGTAAGATTTGAATATATTACAGATTTAATAATTTCTAAATACGGTATGTAAATTATGATGTATTTGCAATTACTGGTAATATTTTGTGTTTTGTAACATAAGAATAATAATAACATTTTGGTAACACTTTACAATAAGGTTCATTAGTGAACATTAGTTACTAAGAATGAACTGCACTTCTACAGAATTATTAAACACATTATTAAAATGATATGGTGTATTTGTTAACATTAGTTAATGCACTGTGAACTAACATGAACAAACAACGAACAGCTGTAATTTTATTAACAAGCATTAACAAAGATTAATAAACACTGTAACAAATGAACCTTATTGTAAAGTGTTACCGACATTTCTTAAAGGTTTATTTTTTATATTTATGTATAGTACTGTTCAGGTCAGAGTTTTTGAAAGAAATTCACACATTTATTCAGCCAGAATGCATTCAATTGATCAAAAGTGACAGTAAAGACATTTATAATGTTGTTCATTCTCAGAGAAAATTACATCTTTTACTGTATACGGTATTTGATCAATACTGATCAAATCATAAAAGAATCACACTGTCCCCAATTTTTGAATGAAAGTGTATATAGTTTAGGTTTTAATCCGGGCTCTTTGAAACAATAGGGACATTCTTAAGGTGAGGAAAGTGAAATGTTGAAAGTTTTGGAAAGTTGGAGATCCTTTTGTTTAAAGCCGAGCTGGATGGAGTGAACTTGAGCTGAGCTCTTGTCCTGATAGACGTCCAGTCACCATCTGCTGTCTCAGCAGGAGCCCTGAGCTCAGTCCTCACACCCCCACCCCTCACCCCGTCACATGTTCCTGTGTAAATCATCCTCTTATCTCAGCCATACTCCTCAGTGCTCCACAGCGATCGCACGGGAGCGATGCTTATCAGGACGCTGGTGAAAACAGAGTCACGAGGAGATCGAGATCAGGACACTTCAACGACCTTGAGAAAGGATCATGGGGGAATTTGAAGCTGACTACTGGAATTTTTCTACGAAAGATCAACAAAACAACAGATCCGACAATGAAACGCCATAATCTACCGTGAAGACACATATGATGACTTTCAAAACAAATGCATGAAGCAAAAAAACAAATACATGATTATTTTCCCTTTAAAAATGTACTTTTTCGATTTTGGATTATTTCTCCAGTCTTCAGTGTCATGTGCTGATTTGCTTAAATATTATCAATGTTGAATACAGTTGTGCTGCTTCAGATTTTTGTGAAAACTGTAATAATTGTAGGATTTTTTGATGAACAAAGTTTGAGGGACAAGATTTATTTGAAACACATTTTTTTGTAAAAATATCAATTTAATGTGCCCTTGCTGATCTTTTTGATCTTACTGTTGTCAGACTTTTGATTAGTGGTGTGGCAATACATTTTAAATTAATTAATTAGGATACCGTGTAATTCATTTGAATAAAAAATTTGATAAATGCACAGCTCTATAAATAAATAAAAAACACTGAAAATGCTTAAATAATCTCTTTACATAAATTATTTGCATACATTTCTATAAATTAAGTCAAGTAAATGTGTCTTATGTAATAAGATATTGTTACACGAAAACGAGACAACAAAACTACTGATAAAGATTTTTTTTAATTTCTTTTCCCCTCTTTTTTTTTAATGTAGGGCAAAGATGACTTTTATCACAGTGCATGTGTGTGCGTGCTTGTGTAGTTGTGTGTGTGCGTGCTTGTGTGGTTGTGTGTGTGTGTGTGTGCGTGTGTGTGTGAGTGTGCGTGTGTGTCTGAGTGTGTGTGTTTAAATGAGAGTAGAACTGGCTGACCTCCTGGTTCTGTATTTGATCTGTCTTTGTCTCTGTCCCAGGCCTCTCATAAAGGACAGGCAGGCATAAAGACGGGCGCTCTTTCCTTCCCGTCCCATTGTTAGGCCTGGATGGGGAATCCCTGCGCTCGAACGCTGAGCACTTCCCAGCTCGCGGAGCCTCTGCCTGATACAGCAGCCGCAGTCATTCCTGAGAGGAAGACACACATCTGGGTGAAGGACGAGTTACACTTCCTCACTAACTGTACAGCAGTGAAAGCCCAGCCTGATACTGTATTCACACTCACACACTCACACACACACACACACACACACACACCACACACACACACACACACACACACACACACACACACACACACACACACACACACACACACACACACACACACACACACACACACACACACACACACACACACACACCACACACACAAATTTATATTAACATGTTATTTATTAAAATGAAGACTGATCGGGCCGTGGCCTTTCCGTGAGAGCCTGCTTGGCCACTATGGCCTGGGGACTTATAGCCCTCAGATAAAAGACATAATTCTCAGACATGTCAAGTCACTTTTATTTATATAGCGGTATTTACAATACAGATTGTTATTGATTCAAAGCAGCTTTACAGAGATAACAGGAAAACAATGTTGTAATAATATTGTTAAATATAAAATTAAATGTCCCCAACTAAGAAAGCCAAAAGCCAGTTGCGACAAAGGTGAAGAAAGGCGAAAAAAGCGAGAGTGGTCTTCAATCATATCATTAACAATAAGTGCTTTTGAAGTAAGGAATCTAATATTCAGCAACCCGAGCTTAATCATTTGTTCATTTGTATTAAATTTGTTTTTTATTTGTTGAACATCAATTACTGTACATTTTTACCCTTAAATGGGTTAGGAGTTTTTTGTATGTACTAATACGGGGAACAGACACAGTCTCTATATGATGATGTCTAGGTGAAATTGTCTCTATGTGATGGGATTTATCGGACCTCAGTGACGTGAGGCATCTAGCAGACGGTCGCTTTAGCGTGTCTGTCTGCTTACATGGTGTGAACAGTCTCTGGCTCGACAGGTATGACGTGAAGACATTCAGGCGGTGTGGCGAGGCTGGTGATGGTGGTCGAGTGGCGATGCAATCATCAGCCTCACCCACGGTGAAGGCTGAACCGCTCAACAGCAGCACATGATCCAGGTATTGTTGCGAATGAAGATGGTTTTGCGGCTGAAGCTGGCTGGTGTAGAGAGGTTTGTCCAGTCCAAGCCCGAACACGTTCTTTAGGACGTCGTCTGCCCGTTGACCTGCTGTGAAATTTCTAGGAACTTTCACATATACTTAGATCGTGTGGCCATCCTGGAAACAGTGTATCAGTAATCAACAGGTTTAGTTGCAGAAGTATGTGATCGCAACGATGGAAAGGGTGAGTAACTGATACTGTAGTGTTCAGGATATCTGATGAGTAAAGGCCTTATTTGTTGCAGGTTCTGAAATAGAGATCGAGGTCGATGGCTGAAGATGGATGAAGGAAGCAGATGACTGAAGGCATATCGTACTGGTAGGTATCGTGTAGGTATCATGCAGGTAAGGAGTCAGGTAAGTGTTCTTTGAGGGAACGATGAGACCAGACAATGGGGAACGGCAGTGGGAAGAGTTGGATGAGCTGGATGATGACATCACTGTTTTCTCCGGAGTGGCTACTTGAATGAATGGCTGTTAATGTCATCAATATGATTGCATTTTATAGATACAAAAAGGTGTTATAACCTTTTTTTTTCCATACTAGAGTATGTCTACATAGAGAGCACTGCAGAGATGACCTATGTTTGTACCCAAATTAAATTATTTTGTACCCAAAAATCCAAATTAACACAACTTTTATGAACTCTAAAGCTTAGATACAATCTTCAGAATCGCCTTGTGTTCACCACAGACCTTATTTCATTCATGTAACCAAATACCTATTCAAAAAACCCATTGACTTCAGGATGACTGTCCCGGAAGTGCTAAAATGCAACTTGTTTCCGGGTTTTGGCCTACAACAATATGTCATCCCTTCAGCACTCTGTATCAAACCTATTTATTTCAGTTCCTGTTTTTGATTAAATGAAGCCTTATATTTTATCATAACATTCCACAACTCTAATGCATCTCTTGATCAAAAGATCAAGCGCAACAAAAATCCAAAGACATGATGAGCATACACGCATTAAGTGTAATGACCTCCTGTGACAGTGGTAGCATTACAGCAGACAGAGGTGATCTCCTCGAGCAATTAAACCTCTCGCACAATTAAAACCTCTGCGATTGTGCCTGCTGTGCGAGCTGGTAAACACCAGTAGGGTTATTGTCTGTCTGACAAATGGAGTGGAACCAGAGACATTCCTCTTTTGTTCGATACGCCAGCTTGTGTTTGGGCCGGGCTGTTCCCGAGAACTGTGTTCTGTTATAGTTACACAAAGACAGCGGCGCTGGGCTGTGCCACGACTGTTCCCTTAACAGCAATTCTACGTCCGTGTGTAGCAGCGGATCAGAAGTGATTCGGTCTGGATGGCTTTATGTAACTCCTCAAAGTGCTAATTTGCAGACTTTGCTTTCTCTCATCTTTGGATGTTGAAGGAAAAAAGGTTTTGCTTGTAGTTCCTTACTGGAGTGCACTCTTGAATATCTGAGCAGTAAGCCATAAGGTTTGGTCACATTAGCAACATTTTGTGAGAAAAGAAAGTGTAACTATAGTCAGCAGTTTAATGATGTTTGAAGCACAGCTCACAGAAGTCACTCTGATGGTTAGCATGGCTAATTTGTATCATCAACTTGAGCCCGTTGTTAAAATCTGGGTACACTGGGTAAAAACAATGGGTAAAAAAACAACCCAATTTGGGTTGTTTTCAACCAAAGGGCTGAGTAAATATAGGACATAACACATGTCGGGTTAATTTTACCCAGCAAATTGGGTTGTTTATTTAACCCAGCATAATGGGTTGATTTAACCCATGATACTGGGTTGATAACGTCTGAAACAGGAGCTAGGTAACACAAAAACTACCCAAACACTGAAAAATTAACACAAACAATGGACCCAAAAGGCTCAACCCAGGATTTGGGTAGAAAAAATAACCCATTTTTTTAGAGTCATCATGTCATTAAGGCTGTAACCATTGCATCCCAAAGTCATAAAGAAATTACTACAATTTAAACTCTTCACAACGAATAACGATAAGTTTAATAATGGCTACTTTTCGGAAATGAGACATCCTTGATGTGTGCTATGTGGCTACTCCGTTGCCAACCAAATCTGCGCGCACGGCAGAGAGGGAGAGAGCGAGAGACCTTGCGTGTGTGTGTGCAAATGTGTGTGTGTTCCTCATGAAACGCATGTTAAGACACCCCCCAAGCCAACAAAAAGAGATACCTCCCTGAAATGACTTCTTGCAGGTTGGGATGTCTGCAGGCTGGATGTAACGTCACATACACAAAACATGTACATTTACTTACACGTAGGCTAACGTTACATAGCGTTCAACAAAACGGAGACTGACACACTCAGCATTAATTGAAATTGAGCCACTGAAGCTGTTGCCTATGCAGCTTTGCGTGTCCTACCATGCCTTTGACGTCATCGAATCTGCCAGCGTTCTGGTTGTCTTGTTGTCTGGTTGCCCACCTGAAATTAACCTGTTAATTGGTGTCACCTGAAGTTTCCATCCACACGTTTTTATCCGCATTAAGTGATATCGAATGAAAAATGCATTATGGAAACAGTAAAATTCGATTGAATTTAATGAATATCGACTCAAATGAAATGCGTTCGGTCTCGTGGGATTTTATCTTGACGGATATACGGCTTATGTAATAAACGCTGATGGAAATTTATTATGGCGCGATCCATTTTGTCTAGCAAAACTTAGTTTGCGAAATGTTTGCTTGAATGTTGTGCAATTCGGTGAGAAAATGAATGGAAGCACCTTAAATGTCTCAAATCAATTCGATATACCAATTTGATCGCAAAACAGCATGTGACGTCATTACGCACAGGTTTTTATTCGCTTTAAAGCCGCTGGATGGAAACACACTTTCACCAGCTTTATTCGCATGAGTTTTTTTTACCGAACTTCAGATAATTCGATTGACAAGTGGATGGACACTTGGCTACATGCTCATTCTCTCTTTCTCTGGTCTTGCAGCCAACACTGCAATTGTGGTATAAAATGTTGTTAGCCATGTTCATCACATTCCACTGTGGGTCCGGATGAGTTTATTCATGTATTTTTCTCATTCTTTGCCCTGTAATGAAAATGACAATGGACTTGACTTCACTTAACATGACTTTAAAACTACACAACAGCAAAACGTCTATGTAGCTTATTTGTGGTAATTTGTCCAGAAGCCCCTCAGGGTGTGTTGTCAGTTGGTCAGAGTGTATTTGAGTGTGTATTGACTTACTCAGACCTGCGTGATATGGATGTGGTGTGTGTTGGGGTTTGTGACTAATGTTAATGGTTTTTTGAAGATGTTGAGCTCGTAAAATGGCTCCTGTCAGAGATAAAGATTTAGATGGTGGAAGCATTTTCCGTAATTCCTCAAAACCGAGACCTTGAAGAGAGATGGGAACTGGGTGAATAGACGTTTTTTTTTGGTGGCCCTGTTTTTGTGGCAGACAGGAGCTGTCCTGAGAAATGTCCTTTTTTTTTACTGTGCATTTAAAACACCAAGTGCAGTAATACCTAATGTGCTAGATAAGCAACAAACTCATCAAATGTTAACAGAAAGTAAATAACATTCTGAAGCAAACATTTTCAACCAACTGAAGTTTCATTCACAGTATTCATTTTTGTAAGTTTCTGAACACCATTAAATCATCTTGTACAAAATCTGAATGTTATTCTAATGCTGGGACAGACACACAACTAGACACATTTCTTACAGTTCTCTCTCTCTCTCTCTCTCTCTCTCTCTCTCTCTCTCTCTCTCTCTCTCTCTCTCTCTCTCTCTCTCTCTCTCACACACACACACACACACACACACACACACACACACACACACACACACACACACACACACACACACACACACACACACACACACACACACACACACACACACACACACACACACACACACACACACACACACACACACACACACACACACACACACACGCAGATAAGACACTTACTGTCCGGCTCTGCCTCTATATCAACAACAATATTTCTTATGAACTCTGGGCTAGCAGCTCTTCATGAATTTTTATTAAGCAAAACTCTAAGCAGATTGATTTCACACAGGCGGCTTTATTGCATTTTTATTTAATTCTTTTTTTCTTCTGATCTCACTCTCTCTCATTTTCCTGCCAGCCCTGGCAGATTTACCTCTCTGGATTTGTGGCACTGAATGGACTCATTGCGATTGTATTTGTGTTTGTTTGTGTGTTTGTGTGTTTGTATGTGTGTGTGTATGTACTTGTAGTGATGTTGTTCAAGGGGCTTATAGAGAAGGAAAAAAACTAGAAAAAAATCTTCATTTATCATACAAAATGTATATGAAGGAGCTACCACACAGTCTTCTGGTTTAAGAAACTTTCATTGTATCTGAATCAATGGGTCTATTTTGAGGCCTAGATTTTGACAAATATAAGCGCAAATACAATGATTTTATCCTGGTTTAGCGCTGTTGTGAGGCGAGATGTGTAGCAGAGCCCTATGACAGTTAAAGTATTGCAACACAGTCTCTTGTGGCTTATTGCTTTTATAAAATGGCACAGATGTTCAATACATTAAATCAAGATTAAAACAAACAAACAAATTAATTTAAAAAGATTGCTCCACAAGGAACCTACATTTTGAGTCTGCACGTGCCTGGAATTGACCGCAGTAATTGGTGAGTCCACTAGGTGGAAACACTCACAGTCGCTTTTAACAACTACTCGAAGTAGAAGTAGAAGAAAAAGGTGGAACAACAAAAATGGATGTCTGCGTCCGACTTGTTGCTTCTCTGCTCTATCAGTGTCTGCACACGAAGGCACCTCACGAAACTGATTTCGGACAGACTTCTGAGGCAGCGTAACGGTTTAACAGACGCCATTTTTATTTTTCTAGCTCAACTGTCACTGAATGGAAAGCACAGGATTGTGGGATATCAAAGGCAGTGAAGGATACACGTATGCTGCCTTCAAAAATCGATCAGATGAAGGCGTCTCAAAAGAGCAGAGGTGAAGCTAACATTGGATTCGGATGTGCCTTGATGCCTTCCGACCTTGCAATTCGTCCTCCGAAGAAAGCATTTATCCGGTTTCGAACGCAGGAGATATGTTAGGACGTCCCCTTATTTTGGTTTTAAATGCAGGTCAGGGGATCTATTGCGAATCACTTGTTATGCCCACGTGTCAAAGGCATTCATATGAGTTCATGATCAGTGGATTATACTCCGAAAGGTTGACTGAAATACAAAGCATATCGAAGTCTATATTGGTCATACAAAAAAAGTATAATAAATACAGTACAAAAGTGATTTACACCAAAAAAGTGCTATTAGTGTGAATAGATCTTAACTGCTGGCTGTTTACGGTTAGCAATGCTACAATTAAAAAACTCTTTTAAGATGAATTTTAATATGCAGTCACTGGTGTGCATATGTATCATACTGTATATTTGACATATTCAGAAATTTAATTTATAGCCAGAATTATACTTTTTTGTGTATTAGCAATTATATCATACTGCATTGCTAGTGCATTTTCTCTCCGCGTCAATAATTGAAGATGTGCATGCCACAGTTAGAGAGGTGATAATGTTAAATAGTTAAATGACATGTCCTGATTACGCACATTCCCGGTTTCTTCTGTCCGTGTGTGTTCATCTGAGCAGAATGAATAGCTCTCAGTCGCAGGCCTGCTGTGTGTAATGAGGTATCCCGCTGCTGCATGCTGTTTCACAGCCCAGCGGCCCTGCGTTTGCACAGTGCTCCACTGCCCACCATCTCTCCCCTTCATCCCTTCATACTTTCCCACAAACCTCAATCGGATTTGTGCCGCGCTTGCTATCAGTATCATTTAGTTTCACTCTTAAAGCTGCTATATGTGTAATTTCTGCACTACAAGTGGCAGCAAATGGCAAAAATAATGATAGTTTCCAAACAGGTTTCCTTAAGGACCTCAGTTTCTCCAACACTAAACACACATCATTGTGTTTCCCCAACACCTGTGGACCACACATGACGCAAACTCTCAATCAACATGCTCCACTGCCACATTTTCTATATATTGTAGTCATTATGAGCACAACTAGTGGTATATTTTATACTCAACATTATGAGCAGATTACAGCTCTAAAATTTTAATTGTGAGAAATTACCTGACTACTGTAGTTAGCTTGTGAAAAAGCCAAGGTAACCAAAAGAGTTGGTGCAAGTGCTCAACTTTGAGGCTGCCATCTTTGCTCACTTTTGTGAACTAATCACTGTATCCGATTATGCATATTTCCCTACTATATACTAGGCAGAAACAGTATGTGAAAATCGTATGCCTGAATTCACAGTATTCAAAAACAGTAACTTCTGAGATTCAGAGATTCTGAAGCGCAAATCCAATAGACATTTTACTAAAACCAAATGCAATTGTCGTGTAAATGAAGAAGAAGCATTAGTTGAAAACGGTATTGTGTAAACAGCCCCTTAGTCGGCAGGACCAATTACTAAGCATGAAGATTAGACATGGAGAGACTTGCAGACTAGCTAGAATCTTTGGCCTTTAAACATTTACATATTGTGATTTATTGTTGTTACCAAAAAGTATAACTTAATGTTTACTGTTAGTAGTTATACTGCTTAAGAATATTTGTGTTGAATGGCATGTGAGTGTTGTCTGCTAATACATTGGGCTGTCAATGCGTGATGGGTGTGT
The DNA here is from genome assembly GCA_036326025.1 of Chrosomus eos. Lineage (NCBI taxonomy): Eukaryota > Metazoa > Chordata > Actinopteri > Cypriniformes > Leuciscidae > Chrosomus > Chrosomus eos. The sequence goes on along the minus strand of CM070837.1, from coordinate 3,938,473 downwards.
TGGATTATGTAGCAGTGGGGTATACCGTGCGGAGTCGCGGCGCATTGGGGGGGGGGGTTCGCGGCATTGTTGGTTTGGGTTTGACATTGGGGCATGCGCATTGGGAGTTTGGCAGGAATGGGGGTGGGAGGGGAGACGGGGCAGCGGAAGACAGAGAGGAAGAAAAAGAGGAAGAAGAAGAGGAGGCAGAGAGAAGCGAGGAAGAAGAGGAAGAGAAGGGACAGAGGACAGAAGAAGAGGAAGAAGTAGAAAAGGAAGAAAAGGAAGAGAAGAGGAGGAGAGAGACGAAGAGGAAGAAGGGAGAAGAAGAGGAAGAAGAGGAGCAGTAGAAGGGAAGAGAGAGGAGAAGAGAAGAGGAAGAAGAGGAAGAAGAGGACAGAAGAAGAGGGACGAAGAATGAGGAAGAAGGAGTGGCAGGAGATGGGAGAAGAAGAGGGACGAGAATGGGAGACGACGCAGGAACAAGAGGAAGACGAAGGAGAGGAAGCAAGAAGAGCGAGGAGCGAAGAGAGACGAGAAGCAGAGGAGGAGAGGAAGAAGGGAAGAGGACGAGCAAGGAGAAGAACGAGGAAGAGGACGAAGAGAGGAAGGGAGAGCGAGGAGAAAGAAGGAGAGAGACGAGAAGCAGAGAGAAGGAGACAGAAGAGAGAGAAGACGCAGAAGAACGAGAGAGCGAGGGAGAACGAAGAAGGCGAAGCACGAAGAGAAGAAGCAGAGAGAAGGATGGAGGAGAGGAAGAGAGGAAGAAGAATGGGAGAAGAAGAGGAACAGGACGAAGCACGGAGAGACGAAGAAGGGAGAGAGGAAGCGAAGACGAGCGAAGAGAGGAAGAGCGAGCAGGAACGAGAAGAAGAAGCAGGAGAGAACGGAGACGAAGAAGCGAGAGAGCGACGAGAGGGCGAACGATGGGAAGCAAACGAGGAACGAGGACGAGAAGGAGAGAAGGAGACGAAGAGAGGCAAGAGAGAGAAGACGCGAGAGAGGAAGACGAGCAGGAGCACGCGACAGAAGGGCGCAGGCGCGCAGACGAGGACGAGGCAGCAGACGTCGAGATGACACAGAGAGAGGCGAGAGCGGGCAGCGACACGACACGCATGCCGACGCGCCGACCGCAGCACAGGCTCGCGCACGCCAGCCAGCACGCCGCACGCAGCCTCGCGTGCGTGCCCTTCCTCCTCGCCTCATCGCTCGCTCTACCTTCCGCTCCTCTTCCGTCCTCTCCTCCTCCTCTCCTCCTCTTCCTCCTCCTCTCTCCTCTCCTCCCTTCCTCTTCCTCCTCTCTCCCTCCTCCTCTTCCTCCTCCTCCTTCTCCCTCCTCCTCCTTCCTTCTCTTCATCCTCCTTTTCCTCCTCTTCATCCTCCTCTTCCTCATCCTCTTCCTCCTTCTCCTCCTCCTCTTCCTTCTCTTCATCCTCCTTTTCCTCTTCCTCCTCCTCCTTCTCCTCCTCTTCCTTCTCTTCATCCTCCTCTTCCTCTTCCTCCTCCTCCTTCCTCCTCTCTCTTCCTTCCTTCATCCTCCTTTCTCTCTCTTCATCCTCCTCTTCTCTCTCCTCTCTTCCTCCTCTTCTCCTCTCCTCTTCCTCCTTCTCCTCATCCTCCTCTTCCTCTTCCCCTCCCCCCTCCTTCTCCCCCCCCCTCCTCCTCCTCTTCCTCCTCTTCCTCTTCCTCCTCCTCCAATTCTTCCTCCTCTTCCTCCTCCTCCTCCTCCTCCTCTTCCTCCTTCTCTGCCTCTTAATGTCACATTTATCTCCACATTAATGTTTGGACATGGCAATATCTGAAATCTTTGAAAGTTAAGCATTTTTGAAATGTAAAAATAAAGCAAGTTTTTGTGTAATGGGCTGGTTTATGTGTTTAGGGTTAATGTTAGAGGAGAGAATATACAGTTTGTACAGTATAGAAATCATGATGTCTATGGAGAGTTCCCATAAAACATGAAAACACAACGTGTGTGTGTGTGTGTGTGTGTGTGTGTACCTACGTAACTACATTTTGGGGACAAATATATACCCAGAAGTAACCAAAACCTGACGAAATCTCCAAAAACCTCCCTTTAAGGACGTCCTCATTTGTAAATCTGGTGTAAAAATAAAGTAATTAAAGTAAAAAAAAAAGATAAAAAGAAAAAAAAAGTACAAATGCAGAACGTTTTGTTTAATGGGTAGGTTTAGGGGTTGGGTTAGTTTGTGTGTGATGGGTAGGTTTAGGGGTTGGGTTAGTGTGTGTGTGTGTGTGTGTGTGTGTGTGTGTGTGTGTGTGTGTGTGTGTGTGTGTGTGTGTGTGTGTGTGTGTGTGTGTGTGTGTGTGTGTGTGTGTGTGTGTGTGTGTGTGTGTGTGTGACTGTGTGTGTGTGTGTGTTGTGTGTGTGTGTGTGTGTGTGTGTGTGTGTGTGTGTGTGTGTGTGTGTGTGTGTTTGACCAGGTGCTGAATGCAGGTGTGTGTTCCAGCGCACTCAGCTTCCGAACCCTACAGAAACATAAGCTAATTTTTGGACAGATACTGTGTGTGTCAGCCTGTGAAAACAACCGTAATGTGATTTGTATGTGCTTCCACTGATTTTGGATATTCCAGGTGGCCATAATACGATCTTTTATCCTGCACAGTGTAGTTTACAGTACATTCAGCTGTATTTTCATTCCTCTGTGTCAGTTTTGAGAGACTGAAAGATATACATGAAGCATTTGTGGCATAATGTCGATTACCACAGAAAAACTATTTTGAGTTTATAGTAATGCATTAAACATTGATTTGTGTCTCCACAATTTGAATATCAAGTGTTCACAATAAAGAAAAAGAAAGATCTCTTGATTTTGAACGTTTTATGCCATTTTCAAGAACAGAAAGTCTAGGCTACATATCTTAATATGAAGAAACAGTGGAAACAATCGGTAACACTTTATAATACTATTCCTTCATTAATGAATAACTACACAGGAATAAATAACATTCTAGTAACTACTATTAACTAATAAGAAACTCTGATCAACAAATGAGTAAGTAATAGCGCTCAGTCTGTGGTAGTTCACTATGAGCTAATCAATAACTACTATGTTTTCATATCTCCCAGAGAACTACTATATACAGGTTCATAATAATATTAATAATGCATAATTTATAATAAAAGGTAACGGTAAACCACTAGTAATGACTCAAGTGTTACTACATCTTTCTAAAGGAACTACTAATTATTTGGATCAGTATTATAAAGTGAAAAACATGATAACTAATATTGACTGAAGTCATTGTAAGCTTTTGATTTTTTTGTAATATTTTGAAAGTAATTCCTTCTGATGGATTTGGTAACACTTTAGTTTACTAGTGTTTTCATGATCTTCACTTTATAATACTGATCCAAATAACTATAGTTCCTTAAGAAAGATTTAGTAACACTTGAGTCATTACTAATGGGTTAGCATTACCTTATATTATACATTACGCATTATTAAAATTAATTGTGAACCTGTATATGGTAGTTCTTAGTCTTAGAGTTTCTTATTAGTTTATAGTAGTTATTAGACTGTTACTAGTATGTTACTCATTTGTTCCTGAGTAGTTATTCATTAATGAAGGAACAGTATTATAAATTGTTACCAATCATTCAGTAATTCAGAAATTATAAAAACATAAAAAAATGACATGAGCATCATATCACTGACCTGGATGGAGTGTGTTTCACGTAATATTTCACAGATTGTTCCTATTATAGATAGAATATATCCTTATGCATATTGTGCAAAAGCTCTCAGGTTTATGACATTAAAGTTGAAGGATTGGATATCCTATAATATTTTTTCTACCTGGCTCCATGCGCTCCCATTGTAAGTGCTTTACTGTAAACACAAATGATTTTCTGTGACACAAATGCTGTCGACGAGGCTTAACTTGAACTGGAACATTTGTTTAATGCACCTATAAATGTGCCTTCAATGCAGTTCCAGAACGATTCATGTGTGTGTGTGTTCGCCCCCCTACTGCGCCTTGGCATTCTGTCAGCTCGTAATTATTTGTCTGGCTTGATTGGGACGCCCTGCCATGAGAGCATTTGATATCAGTGTTGAAATGTGAACAGGAGTCTTGTGCCGATAGGAGTGTATCAGAGAAGACCGCCTGCGGTGAACGTTAGTCCCAGACAAGGCCACAGACACGACGAGCAGCTTTGATGCACCTGAACTGCAGCATTATTTGAGCATTATCTGTCTGTTAGATTGAATAACGTGCTTGAATGTGGGTATGTAGTTGTTTTGATGAACCGGATCTCTCGGATAGTCGTTTTTTTATACCTCCTTTCTTGCATTCCCGCTGTATTCTCTCTCTCTCTCTCTCTCTCTCACACACACACACACACGTTTATATTATGCCCCAAATCTTTCCCTCTAGGTATATAAAGCCCACACGCTTCGCCCAGCCCCCATCCACTAAAAAACAGTCATTATTATTGAAGCCTGCAGGCAAAGCGCAACTAAAAAAGGTGCCAGAAATTCACCGTGCGGTTATGGAAATGAGGCCTCTCTCATAACGTTAGTCACCAATATTTCTGTTTTCCTTTCAAAGAGAGGGAAGAAAAGATCCGAGAGGGGGGAAAAGAGAGAAAGAAAGGAACAAATGTGGGACAACCATTGTTCCTTCTCCTGGGTTTTATGAGCTATTAATTAATTATGAATGAATGAGTGAGTGACTTACAGGAAGGCAGGACTCTACCGGTGTTAACATAATTATAATCGCTGCTCAGTCCAGATATAGCGACAAAGACCGTCTTTCGCTCCTTTTATCACCTCTCATTTTGAAATGAAAGCAGATAAAGCTTTATAATGCATTCATTTGTCATTGATTTGCAGGAGACTCTGTGTAATTACTTTGTTAAAAGTGCCTGCCCCGTCCATGAACGCCACATAGAGAAACTGAGATATAATGCATGTTTTTACATATTTTTCTATTTCATATTTCTATATTACATATTTCTTTTTTTGTGGAAGTGGAGGGATCAAGAAAAAAAAAAATCATTACACTCAATTACAGGCATAACGTCATTGCGTAGTCTCTTGAATTGAGGTTCTCCCTCGAGACACACAAGTGATGCTTTAGATATGAATATACATGAACAAGCCGTGTGTACACCGCAGCGCCGTCTCCTTTAATACATGTATTAATCAATATCTGTGAAGCATTGAAATGCAATTAAAATGATACTGAGTGGGAAGAAAATAGGGGGGAAATTATCTAAGAATTTATTATCTAAGACCACCTCGGACCAGTTTCTCAGACATGTCTTTCCCTCTGTTCTGAGCCACGGCCCACTAGGCCCGGTTTAATAAGGCTGGGTTTAGGTTTTAGATTATCCCAACCGAAAATTAAGATGATTAAGACCGAAGATTAAGACAATTCCATCTGAATGTGTACAATGACCAGGGACTGTCAAGCTCCACAAAAAACACCAAAGTATCATAAAAGTAGTTCATATACCGGTGTCCTACATCCTCTCCCAATAGCCCTCGCATTCTTCTTCCAAGCCCACACTTTCGTGACGTAATGCTGCTTTTAATAAAGGTAGGGACAACTATGATTAAAGGATAATTCCGGTATTTAGCACTTTGAGTCTATTTTCTTGTTTGTTTTGGATGAACTAGAGTGGTGGACACAGAAATGTTGACGATGGGTCCTGTCTTGACTTTTTGACTCTTTTAGAATCGCCTCTGAGCGCTTCAGAGTGGCTGTCTATGGGCATGCACAAACATGTGCTTAAAACAACCCTTAACCTTCGTTTTCAAAACTGTGAAACTCACTGAGTGGTTAGTGGTGTTCGTTGATGATTAAAAACAAGTAGCGTAGCGAAATACAGTTTCTGTCCTGTTTTATTTGGCATTTTGTATCGAGCGGAAGTTTATACGCGGTTGTGAGGTATCTGAATTTTTTTTTCACTATAGCAAATAACACGGATTGAAATCATACATTGCGCCAATATATATGTTTTTAATCATCAACGAACACCACTAACCACTCGGTGAGTTGCACAGTTTTGAAAACGAACGTTAAGGGTTGTTTTAAGCACATGTTTGTGCATGCCCATAGACAGCCACTCTGAAGCGCTCAGAGGCGATTCTAAAAGAGTCAAAAAGTCGAGACAGGACCCATCGTCAACATTTCTGTGTCCGCCACTCTAGTTCATCCAAAACACACTAGAAAATAGACTCAAAGTGCTAAATACCCGAATTATCCTTTAATGAAATAAAAAGCTGTTTAAGTGTAGGCTACTTAAAGAGAATACATGCTCATGTTTTACATTTAGTGTACATTTTAAATTATTTTACTTTTGTCATGCAAAGTACACTTATAAAGATGTACTGAAGTGGGACAGAAAAGCACTGTAAAGTTCAGATAGTTGCATTTATACAAATTAAACTACATTTTCATTAAATTGCAATTAGGTGCCAGAAAACACTACTTTTAGTTTGCACTTGTTTTTTTTAAGTATATATTTACATAAGTACTTTTTTAAAAGTATGCTAAGTGTCCACTTTATGAGCAACATACCAAAATGAAGTTTCTGCGAATCTTTTTCCCATGACAAAGCTTTCAATTGTGTTTGTACATTCAAACGTGGCACCTCAATAAGCTTTACGCCAGGTTTCTCATGAAGGACACCAACTTGGTTTATTGGTGACAGGTGTGAATGTGCGGAGCGTGAGTTACATTTTATAGTCTACTATAGGCCACTCCTTCTCTTGAATAATAATGAGGGGAATAAAAGAGACTGGTATCACAGAGAAGAACATGTCATATTAAAAAAAAAAAAAAAATTCTGCACTAATATCAAATGATGTGGACAACCTATTAAATTGTAGACCCAACAAGAATTTTTTTTTTCTTGAACTTAAAGATTTTTCTTCCAAGTTCAAGTTTCAAAACATCACAATGCTATTGACATTTCTGCAATTGCTTTAGTTTATCAGAATATGAATCATTATAATATATAAAAAAAAACAAATAAATGAAACCCTACAGCAAAATGGGGGTAAGTGTATGTGAGGTATCATGTGAAAACATATGACTAGCACACAACACACACACACACACACACACACACACACACACACACACACACACACACACACACACACACACACACACACACACACACACACACACACACACAACACACACACACACACACACACACACACACACACACACACACACACACACACACACACACACCACACACACCCCACACACACAGAAGCCACACATTCTCAAACACACACGTTTAAGGGACATGGTTCAATCGAGGTCAGTCCATAAAGGGATTAGGGGTCAAGTATTCAGTCCCTATATAGCTATTGTGTGATCAATAAAAGTGGATTTTCAATACTAGAGGAGAGAGCAAGTTCAAAGTGTGCTAATAGTATTCTCTTTATTACAAGACCTCATTATTTTACTATGAACTAAAAAAGAGTGAAGATGGACGAAGGGTCAGTACTTTGTATCTCTTCTGGTTAAATAGAGAACAATGCTAAACATATTTGGCCAAATTTATTCTTTGAGTTGTTATCTAATTCTGTTATGTATCAATATTTGGTTAAAAAAGTACCAAACATAAATCACAGTAATGATTGCAGAACCTTGTCAAATAACCAATTAAAGCATAATTCAGCCTTACCATTACCCTACTAAGTTTCTCTTGCAGGATTTGAGAAGATTAATGACTGGATAGCAATTTCTGTTGTTGTGGATCATGGTGTAGTGGTTAAGTTCCCCAGTTGATTCTCAAAGGGTTCATTAACAAAAGACAAAGAGTTAAGGGCAGGGACGTCCAATCTTGCTCATGGAGGGTTAGCCCAAGCCTGGTAATACCAGACTCTCTACTTCACTTTGCTTCGTAGACAGAGTCTGGAATAGCATAATAGAGAAGTGTTTCTCTCTCGCTAGGGGGCGATTTCTGAAGTTTAAAATCATTGGTTACCCGTAAGCCAATCAGATAAGTTTATTTATGACGTATGTTATGCGCCGACACAGCCGCATCGAACCACAGACATCATGCATCGAACTCAAATCTATGATCGAACTTCCACTGTAAACCTGCTGTAAACACTTGATGATGCGAGCGAAATACCGGAGTGAACATGGCTGTGAACGACTTTTTTGATCGGTGAGTGATGTAATAGAATGACTGACTAAATTATAAAGGCCTGTCTCATATAGACGCCTGTCTCAAATACAAGCCGGTGCAGTTAAACGATTTGGGCAAATAAAAGCCTGGGCTATTATTTGAAGTTTTACGGTATTTAAGACCTGGAAAAGAAAGGAGACACTGACCTGTCAAAGGCTCCCCAGTTTCTCGCTGACGATCGGTAATAGTTGATAAATTAAACTTTTCCCAAAGGGAGTAGGGCCACAACATCACCTCCATTCAAAATGTTTAATACACACTCTTCTTCTTCGGGTTTCAGTTTGCTAATGCCGGGAATAATCTCCACAACAGAGCGAATTGCATCCGCGTCTCCTATCCGCGGTCGTTTTCGATTTCTCTGACCTAATCTTAAACTCGGCGCTTAGCGACTACGTCACGGCTTTCAGCCCGCCCTCTGTTCGTTGATTGGCCCGGCTGTTTTCAGGCCGGAGGAAAACTGAAAGATAGGCTGCTATCTCAGACTATAGGAGTGAAATGAAATTAGCGAAAGTAGGAAGTCTGACGTAGTTAGGCTAGGTCAGCCCCAACATGCCTGGAAGTTTCTAGTGATCTTGAAGACATTTGCTGTGTTTGAAATCACCCCCATATACCCTCATTCACTATTCCCTACATTACTCCACAAAAGCCCTATTCGCACGGGATCAGTAATATCTGGGGACCTCGTGTGATTTAGAAATTACCCCCCACATCTGAATTTCATGTGGCGCATTCGCACGGGATAACCGAAGCCTGTGATTTTACTCAAATTTACTGACTTATCTCCTGGATATGACGTCAATAGGCTATTGCTTGGATATTTCTTTTCGTTATAGGTCTGGCTGTATGATATCATGACATAAACAGAATAAAGTTCCTCACAGCATGCTGCTATACATGTCATTCATCTCCATCTAATCATTCTTTTTGTTTTTGCTCGTCTGACGATTTTCAGCTTTCACTTTCTGTGTATAGTGATATAACCCAGCACCTAAAATACTATCAAAACACTCCAACACAGCCTCCATTCTTCGCGAAAGATGGATAAAAAGGCGCATATGAAACAAAAACCTTGAAAAAAAAAAATACACGATCCGGCCAAATCACAGAGATGCCGATACTTACGGGACTGATATTATCACAGGATCTCGGTGTTCGGCGAAATATAGTAGGTCATTTGCGGGGGAATTTTTACTTTACAAATTACAGACATGGCCGATTCGCACGGGATTAGTCCACTTAATATAGTACACTTGACTTGGACTATACACTTGGCATGTATAAACCTTTGGATAATCAATTAAAAAGGAATGTATACTTGTATGGTATTACGCTGTAGCCGCATTGGACCAGCGTCTGGAAAATGGATGATTCAGCTGCGGTGCCATCTTCTGGTCAGACGCGGGAATTCATTTGACGTGTGACTATCACAGTGCATTATGGGTGTTTATTATGCGGTGGATTGTGGGATTGAATACACTCGATAATGTCCACTATGTTTTTCGGACACCATTACAAATGGCTGTCCTCATCAAATAGTGCCCTATTAAAGGGTATCAGGGGCGATTTCGGAATTGATTCGCTGGTTCAGGTGTGTTTAATTATGAGCTGAACTCTGCAGGACAGTGGCATTTCAGGAGCAGGATTGGACACCCCTGCTTTAGAGGACTTTTCTTCAGGTTGAGATGACAAATGGAAGATAGAGAGATGGAGTAAAAGAGGTCCTTTTCTCTCAGTCTCGCCTGGAGATTCTCTCCTTTCGTTTCCAGAGATGCTGCCACATGGCTTCGGTACTTCATCTCTCACTATACCTCTTTAGCAGTTTGATTTATTCCCTCGATGGGATCAGTGGAACAACGTGCCCAGATGAACATCTCTGCTTTGTCATCCTCATTTCAGTTGAGTATTCATTCAAGTTAATCTCTCCAGAAGGTTACTGGCCATTGCCTCTACATTAGCGACAGTTAATTCCCATCTGTTAAAGCTGGACCAGCCACTTCGCTCATTAATTCTGCATATCAAAGTTGACGCGTTAACCCTCCCCGCAGACAACCTGATCGCCACCAGTTGTCTGGGTCACCCTAAGTAAAACCCGAAAGGAGCTCAGCTGCAAAGCATGCTAGCTTTTACACTACAAATATATTTGAATTTGCTGAGGTAATAATTAAACAGACTATTTCCAATTTATATTTAGTGAATTGGTTTGTTTGGATGCATATGAACCGGTTCAAACAACAGTACAATAAAGATTCACGAGTCCTTGCATAGATGTCTACAAGGCATTTATTTTTTAAGCAAAAAACACAGCTTGACTGTAGTTGGTTTACTTTAAATTATGAGATGCTGTTGGGGTACAGTGCTGAAGGAAATATATATATAGAGAGAAGACTAGAAAGAGCAAGTTCACTTGTCAATGCCAGGAGTAGATCGAACACAGGTCCTGTCTGCTGTCTTCTACCTTTTGGCCGTCCTTTTTTCATTCCTTCCTTGTCTGTCCCTTCATCCCTCTCTCTTTTTGTCCCTGCCAAAGCTAGTGTTCAGGGACTAATCTATAGCCAACTTTGTGGACGTTCTTCGAAAAATCTCTCCCATGTCACTGTTAAGGTCAAAGGGCCCGGCAGGCCGTAGCCATATGTGCACTTACCTTAAAAGCCCATTTACACTTAAGGAGAAAGAGGGAGAGAGAGACACACACACAGAGAGAGAGAGAGAGAGCTGTCTCCTGTCACCTTGTGATATGGATCGTTTTGTTTTGTGGGGCTTGTTACTGAATATCAATGTCTGCGGATGCGACAGGTCAAGGGTATTCCACCCAACAGAAGACAGCAGCACACAGATCAAGAGTGGCATGACTCACTCTTTCACTGCAGTCAACAACAGAGAACAAAGGTTGGATCACACACACCTTCACAAGAACACCAGATCGCTGAGGATTGTCAGGGTTGTGGTAAAAACTGAGAGGAGATCTCGCATTTGCAATTCAATCGGCCCTAATATTGCTCATGATTTAAAACATGAAGATCGTAGAGCAGAGAAGTTGTTATCACTTGATCAGATTTGCTTTCATTCCACTTTTGGATGTTTTTAGAAAAAATACAATTTTCACCAGAATCCTCCCCCAAAATTTTAGCATGTTTTGTGTTTGAATTACCAACTTACGTCAGTCTGAAGCAAACTCTGGTTGTATTAATGCACTCCGTTCATATATATTTTTTTTGGTCTTCAGTTTTCATTGATATACGCATACGCATACGTTGAAAAGTTGCGTATGAAGACCTTTGAGCCCAGAAACATACACAATTACAAAGCCATGTGATTGAAAATGTGATCAGCAACAGAGGTAATACGGTGAGGATTGATTGTAATGATTATCTTGTTTTGAAGCTGTCTCTCTTTCATTGACTTGTCTGGTCTGGCAGCGGTGGCAGACAGACGCTAGGGTCCTGAAGGGCGAGAGAAAAAGACAGGTAATCTTTTAATCTCACCTCTCCATTTCTCTGGCTCCGTTCCCACCCACTCCCCCCTTCCAAGACATTTCATATTCTAATCATTCCGTACTCTCCCGGCGAACCGCCTCCAACCGCTGTTCACGGTCCTCCAGAGCTTTGGCGCTTTTAAACCTTCTGCTAAGTTTATTGAATATTTCCCTCCTTTTCTTTCCTCTTTTATGGAATACATTTCGTTTCTTGGAATATAAAGGAATAGCACTTTCCTCCCTAACTCACCCCTTCAATTTCTTGCCCCTCTCGTCTGCCTTGTCTTCGTTCTATGCCCGAAGGTTACAACTAAATGTGCATTATTCAGCGAAAAACAAAAGACTGGGAAAATTGATTTGGTTATCAGACGCAGTAGCGCTGGGGCACTTTGATCAGGCCCTGAAAGGCAGCGCTACATGTCAGAAATGTGCAATAGCAGCTCTTTCTGAGTTTTACAATAACAACACCCTTCCAGTCGTGCAGGGTTAGGCCCTGCGGTAATTCCTGACGTGTCTCTCTCTCTCTTTCTGCTTCCTTCCATCTATATCCTCTTACTTTCTTTGCTTCTTCAAGAACCCAACATACCATCACAGTAGAGTCTTGCTCTGCTCTAAGTGATCTGACCTTTCGGTGCAGTGGTTAACATGTGTTTCAGATTTATTTTAGCCTTGGTGCCTATGTGGGAGACATAAGTTCGAGTCTGGCATGCGACCAGTCTAATTTTACAGCTTTCTCCCTGATTATTTCTCTTTATTTTAAATGGACAATATCACAAAATAATTCTAGTTTGCTCCGTCTTGCACAGTTAAAGGATTAGTTCACTTCAGAATAAAAAATTCCTGATAATTTCCTGATAATAAGACGAGCATTTGTGGTTAAAAAGTACAAAAATGTTTATTTTTATAGAAATTTACAGATTGTTTGTCTAGATAAAACCCTTATTCCTCGTCTGGGATCGTGTATAGACTTTGAAGCTACAATTTAGACCTTCAACCCATTGATACCTATTGAAGTCACTATAAGGAAATCCTGGAATGTTTTCCCCAAAAACCTTAATTGCTTTTCGACTGAAGAAAGAAAGACATGAATATCTTGGATGACGTGGGGGCTGAGTAAATGATCAGGACATTTTAATTCTGAAGTGAACTAATCCTCTAAATGTGCAAGCCATTTAAAGTACGTTCCATTGGCAATGAGCGCATTTGGACACGTTCAAATGCTTGCCACCTAGAGGAACTCTGGTATTGATTGCTTTATCCTGCTTTTTGCACAGCTACTTAGCAAAGAAATATATTAGTACTGTATAATATAGTATTGTTTGTCTAAACATGCATGCACCTCAGTTTTTCTAACTAGCCAATTTTTTGAGAGTTCTCGTTTGTAATTCAACAAGTACATTGTCTGTTAAAAACCAGAAGTTAACCTTTGTTGGCAAAATATTTCTAATATTTGTGTTGACAGCCAGAGTTGGCTGTCTTCTCCATTGCCTGTGGTTTCTGATGCTCAGCTAACAGCCAGCATGGGCAGTTACAGGGCAGCCTGGTACTTAAAGCAAACAGCTTTTAATAAGCAATAGAGGCAGGAGTGAAACCCACAATAACAGACGGCCTACATCAATTATTGGATACATATCCATCACTGGACTGACTTATATGTGACCCTCAGCACCTGCCAGCCGGGATATTGACCGCGCGCTGCTCTCTAGCGTGCGGTGACAAGTTCCATTTGCAATCGCATTTATTAACTGGCTGTTAAAATGACTGAAAGCGCTCCCTCTTTGGCCCGCTTTTCATTAATTTGAGGTTGAGAAGAAAAAAGATAACTACAGAGGGAGAGAATGACGTGGAGGTGTAAATGTGATTGAAGTGGAGACCTGGAGGAGGAGGGGGTCTTACCGAACCAATGTGCCTTTGACGTGCCTCTCAATTAGAAGGGGGATTTTTGTGGCTGCAATTGAAACGAGGGTTTTTTTAATCAACACACTCTTTTTGTGGCTGCTCCTTTGCTTTGCTTTCCTTTGCTTTCCTCTCCTTTCCTTTTCCGTGTCATTTCGTTTTTTTTATTTCAGCATGCATGCAAGAAAATATTAGAAACCTATAGAATACACACTTTTCATGTCCAAATGGACATGTCTCGATGGAAAATCCCACCCTACTTTATTTTCACTTGAATATTGTAATTTTAATCGTCACATTGCAGAAGTAGCAGTAAATATTTCCGCATCACTGTTATACAGTAGGTGCGCTATTATGCATCTTCTGAAAGAGTAGAGAATCAGGAAAAAAGAATCGAATGCTAAAACATTCTTATTAGTATCTTTGCAAATGACTCAGACAACATGATTTTCATGAACTTACCCACATTCAAGTGTTGGTAAAAAATGAATGCATTGAGCTAGAATACATTTTGTTTGTTTGGTTAAAAGCAGAGGCTCTGTTCTTTCTTTTAAAGGGCCCCTATAATGCCCTTTTCACAATATGTGTATGTGAAGTTTTAGCTCAAAATACCCCACATATATTTTTTATAGCATGTTAAAATGGTCACTTTTTGAGGGTGAGCACAAACGTGCAGTTTTTGTGTGTGTCTCTTTAAATGCAAATGAGCTTCTGCTCCCGGCACAGAGGGCGGAGCTTCAAGCAGCTTCGATTACGTCACACAGACACACTGAACAACTTTTAGCCTTTTATGTTCAAACCGAGTCGAACAATGATGGAGAGACTCAATAAGAAGTGACAACATGTAGACAACATTTCTGAATGGTTAGTTGATGAATTCGATGAAAAAAAAAATAGAAATAAAAGGATTAAAAGCCATTTCAAGCTTTCTTTTAACACTTCCAAATTGTGACCCTGGACCTCAAAACCAGTCACAAGGGTGACAAGGGTGAGGAAATTGGGATTTATACATCATATGAAAGCTGGATAAATAACCTTTTCAGTGATGTATGGTTTGTTAGCGTAGAACAATATTTGCCCGAGATACAACTATTCAAAAATCCGGAATCTGAGAGTGCAAATAAATCAAAACATTGAGAAAATCTGAATTAATGTTGTCTATTTATGTTCGCGCTTTTGCTGCATTCACTCACAAAAATATTTTTTTATATGCATTTACAGTAGGAAATGTACAAAATATCTTCATGGAACATGATCTTTACATAATATCCTAATGATTTTTGGATAAAAGAAAAATCAATCATTTTGACCCATACAATGTATTGTTGGCTATTGCCACAAATATACCCGTGCGACTTGTGACTGGTTTTGTGGTCCAGGGTCACAATTGGCTTCAATAACCCTTAAAGCAGTTTAAAGAGGCACAACGCACCGGGGCGGTGTGAGGCCCGTGGGAGGAGCAGGAGTGTGTGTGCTGTTCTTGAATGACAGGCGGCTCACGGGTAGATCCATTATCTAATGGCCAGTCGGTTAATTACATGCCCAGCTGACATGTTTATAAGGCTGAACTTTACAGTAGCGTTACAGCCGTGCCCGCGGTGCTGAGGCAGAGCACTGGGTCGGCCGCGGGGCAGACTTGGCCCTCGCTCGTCTCCCTGCACCCTATTATATGCTAATGACGGCCATTTGAGAAATGCAGGGTTACAAGGAGTTAATTTAGAGGGTCATTACGCCTGGCTATATTTCACCGCGGCCGACCTGTGCCGGCTCTTACACGGGCTTAGCTCAGAGGTTGCCGTGAGGGGGGCTGAAGGGTGCTTTACGTCTCACCAGGGAGGAACGCAGCGGTGATGGCAGATATTTGAAATAAGGACACAGTAAAAAAAAAACATCGCTGGCATCTCGACAGGTTAGAAGGAAGGAGACAGGCAGAGAAACAAGACAAGCTCAGTGATGAGATGCGCAGTGTGCGTCAAGCACACAGTGTATTTGTGAACGTCTGCATGTGTGTGTGTGTGTGTGTGTGTATGAGTTATGCACCGAGCAGGATTGAGCCCAGATTTATCGCTGACATTTATAAGGGTGCGGAAGTGAGTGCGCGAGTGATAAGGTGAGGTCTGAATGATGTAGGGCTCACTATCACTCAGACAAGAGTCAAGCTCCCTGCGCCCGCTGCACCCTAAAGGGCAGCCCTTTATAGCTGTCACCTGATATATGCTATTCCACTGCAGATTTAAGAGCGCCGGCATCACCTGTGCTACACCGACACGCTATTTCACTGCCATCTGTGAACATATTTACATTTTAATGTGACATCATTTGCCAACTAATTAAATTATTTTTTTGTCATGTTTTATGTTATTCTATTATTTTGTCAAAATGTACAAAATAAATTAAAAATAAAATAAAAAACTAATATTATTTTTTCATTTTTTTTTAAATCAAATTGTTATGCTGATAACATAATTTGTATTTTAAAAGTAAATTAAATTAAAATTTCAAAAGCCAAACAGAAGCATTCTTACCAATGTAAATTTGGTTTATTACATGCTGTTTTTTCATATTACATGTTAGTGAAGTTATAATATACAATTTATGGTAACACTACAATACGTGTTAATTAGTTAACATTAGTTAATGTATTAACTAACGTGCATTAACAATGAACAATAGATTTGTTACAGTATTTGTTCATCTGTGTTAATGTTAGTTAATATAAATACAGCTGTTCATTGTTTTTTCATGTTAGTTCACAGTGCATTAACCAATATTAACAAGATTTTAATAAAGTATTAGTAAAAATTGAAATCAACAACAATTAATAAATGCTGTACACAGTAAGTGGAGTTAATTATTAGTTCATGTTAACTAATGTAGTTACATAATGTTAACTAACGAACCTTATTGTAAAGTATTACCAAATTTATATTATAATGTCATGTCTTCATCATGCTATAAACTACACTGTCTTTTTATTATATATATATAAACTAACATATATATGTCAACCACAATAATGATGAATATACCAGAGTTTAATGCATTATATTATAAGCATTACAAAAATATAACAGTGGCATGTCCTATAAAACATTTTAAATTAACTCATCATATATTACAGTAAGAAAATCTTTAAAAGGCTTTATAAGAAAATGTTACCCAGTCTGTGACTACCTGCTGAAATATTAACAGCGGCGCTTGTTTGTTCTCCTTGCAGGAACACGGAGAGTCTGGATCCCGATCTCTTTTCCAAGCGTCCGTCTGTGTGCACTGAGCCTGCTTACAAACCGAAAGCAACCAGACAATAAATCCCTCTGAACCTAGCATTGCATTGTCAATGTCCATATCCAAAATATCTTCCTCAGACATGATGGAATTTTCCCGAATCTTTTGAGTCACAAAGTTAAAACAAATTTAGTGGATATTTACATTTCAGAATTATGCCGACTCTGTAGTCTGACAACGGATGCTCAAATTATATAACAAAGACCACAGGCAATTTATGAATCAAAACAAAGCAGAAGTGCTCTGAAACAGCTTTATAATTGCATTATCATCCAACAACTTAATCGCTGGTTTTCCGTTCAACAACAAACGCAGCCTGTAGCTCATCACCTAATGGATGCAGCGTCGATTGTTTGTGTAAATGGGGATTATGAGACTATTTGAGAATAGATATATTGGTCTTCCCGGCTTATGGTGAGCTATTAGACGAGCTTTTAGATTGTTTGTTATGTACATCCGAGCTCGCTGCATTCAACAAGAATCCCTGGATTCATTTCAAAAGCCATTACTAGCGATCAATGTCATTTTACTTTCGCATTCTACGACTGCCTCCTCGGATAATTCCAGTTATGTCTCGTCTGACTCGAACCCGGTGATCTCCTGAATTCTTGACTTGGACTGCGTTCAGTTTGTTGGAACACTAGTCCAAATCTCACCCTTTTGCAATGCAGTTACAAAGATCCTTCAGCATCTAAAAGACTTGATCTTAATTTTTAAAGAGTACCGTTTTCATTTGCTCTGCCATCATGAGTTTCCATGCAGAGGGTCCTAGTAAGCTGGCCTCGGTCAGCAGTGCAGGACAGGATTTATGGTCACACTTAAGGACTGGGATCAATAGAAGATAATGCTAGTGAGGAGCAGTACGGTCCAGCGATTTCGCTTTTTAGTGCCGCAACATTTGCTAAGAAAGGCCTGTGGGGATTCAGCACCAGAGAACTAGTTTCTAGCGCAATCTTGTGTCAGCAGCGTCCTCGGCACAGAATAAAGTGTTTTAGGCTCCATCAGGATATCTAGAGAGATTTCTGGAGGAGGATCAGGCATTCGTTGGCTCATATGCTTTACGAAATGACTCAAGAATGTTGTACTAGACTTAAACATTGCAGCCTTGATGTCATTGAATTTCGTTCACAGCTGTGTGACAGTCAATCACTGTTTGCGGACACTATAGAAACGAATGAGAATAGCATACCATGACTCTCTTTTAAAACAGCATTTTTTTCGGTGTGAACTAAAAATAGTTAAATCCAAAAACTAATGTTTAAGAGCAAATATTTTTAATACATTTGTAGTGAAGCCTACAAAAAAAAAAAAAAAAATGCCCCCTTGTTTCCTTACCGGTGTACGGCAGTGTTAACAGGCATTACGCTTTTTTGACAAAGCTTGCAGACTTGCCTTCAAATGGCTTTGCTAGAAACTTCCAGGCAAGTGTGTTAGGGCAAATTGGAGCTAAAATCTGCAAGACATTGGCCCTCCAGGAGCAGAAAAGGTCCCCTGTCCTACTCAAACTCACAGAGTACCTGTCTTGAGACATTTGGTGTTTCACTGGTTTGGCTAATCGGCCATCTGGTCTTCCAGCCTCCCACCTTCCTCTAAAAACCTGCAAAGCAGGCCAGGGGTGTGTTTCCCAAAAGCATCGTTAGCCAACTATGGTCGAAAGTTCCCAAGTTTATCAGCAGTTCAACGAGTCTGTGTTTCCCAAAACCATCGTTCTAACGAACATTCGCAAACAGCATCGCAGAGATGTGTTTTTGTAACGACACTCTCGATCTGTGGTTAGAAGCAGAGTTTCTAGTTTGCATGACATATGAGCCAAATAACCATGCTGACAATCATTGTAATCTGTGTCTTTTATTTGGAATACATACAAATGTCATTTATGTCGTTTAGTTTGTCAAAAAATTTAAAGTGTTGTTTTTGAAGAGTGTGCATGTGCGAACGTGCTCTAGTACGTAAAAACAAGCCTATGACTGAATCTGGAAATAAAGCAAAATAACTGAGAAAAATGAGAAATAGTCCTCAGATGTCATGTCCGTAATTTATATCAAAACATTTATCGTTAATTTGATCTCAAACAGTAGTTATTACTCCATTATGTGCGTGACATCATTAACCAACGTGGTTGAATGACCAATTTGTGACAGTACGGTTTTGGGAAACAATCGTAACTAGCTAGTTAGTTTCTTCAACGATGCATAGCACTATAGTAGTGAAGCAGTGAGTTATGTCGTTGTACGGGAATCGCACCCCTGCTTGAGTGACAAGCTTTAAAGGTTAATTCCGGTATTTAGCACTTTGAGTCTATTTTCTAGTGTGTTTTGGATGAACTAGAGTGGTGGACTAAGAAATGTTGACGATGGGTCCTGTCTCGACTTTTTGACTCTTTTAGAATCGCCTCTGAGCGCTTCAGAGTGGCTGTCTATGGGCATGCACAAACATGTGCTTAAAACAACCCTTAACGTTCGTTTTCAAAACTGTGACACTCACCGAGTGGTTAGTGGTGTTCGTTGAGGATTAAAAACAAATATATCGGTGCAATGTATGTTTTCAATCCGTGTTATTTGCTATAGTGGAACAATTTTTTCAGATATCTCACAACCGCATATAAACTTCCGCTCGATATATCTCCGGTAGCGCAGTAATATCAACAAGCAATGAGTCCTCCAACAGAAATCAACGTTAAGGGTTGTTTTAAGGACATGTTTGTGCATGCCCATAACAGCCACTCTGAAGCGCTCAGAGGCGATCCTAAAAGAGTCAAAAAGTCGAGACAGGACCCATCGTCAACATTTCTGTGTCCACCATTCTGAGTCTATTTTCTAGGGAGCTATTAAGCTGGTTAAACTGTTTTTCTTAGGAGGGTCCCGGTAAACTAAAGCAAGAGAGCGAATAAGAAACCAGAGGCAGTAGAAACACTCATCATAAACGTCAGTCGTGTCCTTCCTGTAACCTCTGACCTGACCGTTGTGGAGGTCAGGAATCTTACTGAACACTTAAACATTGCTTGAGGATTTTGACCTGGCAGTTGACGCAGACTCCCTCCGCCTCCTTCCAGACCTCCGCCCGCCCTCTCACTGCAATTCACCCCTTCAATAATCCCCACAGCCAATCAATAGTAACCGTTCTCTCAATAATTCATAACATTAACATGCGCTCAATGGCCAAGTGGATGGATGGGCGAGACAGAGGAGGCCCATCATTCCAGTATTGATCCCCCAGAGGGAGTCGATAGCCCGGGATGTGATGGACTTATTGCCGGGCCTCTTGCAGACATCACCGCTTGTACACTTATAGAGAGTCCAGAACACCCTAAACACACCATGATATATCTAAATCATAAGCAGTGGCTCTCAAATGGGTCCACTTAAAGACACAATGTACTTTTGTAATGTAATCTGCGTCGTATTTTCTTTTACCTTGGCTAGATGTTCTCGTTGGCATTAACCTACTTTGGCTAACCTTTACCAAGATACAGATTTTCTCCAAAATAGAGTTTTTGTTTGGGCATACAGCCTTTGATATCAACAGCAAATGATATGGGAAATTTTCTTTTAAAAGTGAATATGCATATTTGTTTTGCTGCCCTTGCTAAAAAAACAAACAAACAATTAAACAAGCTTGGCTGGTCAGTTGCCCGGTTTTATTACATATATTTCACAACAGAACTTACTGAACATCCAGAACAATGCTGTGTTCTGGGCTAAAAGCGCTCGTTGTGTGTGTGTAGGTACATATGACGGTGTTTTGACCCGCTGAGAACTCGTGAACAGCTTATAAAATGTGTAATGGAGTAAAAACATTGTCAGGAATCCCTCCGTCACACACAAATGAAGATCTGCTGCGAGGAGACGCGGTTCTGGTCCTGTACTGAACTGTGATGGGCAAAATGGGCAAAAACGACTATGACGAGAAAAAACTGGTATGATTGACCATTCTGACCTTTTTAGGGTCGCATCTTGTAACATCATGTCCTGTCTTTGGTTCGTTTACATGTCTTTGGTCCATGATGTGTTCATATTTCGTTCGAACCGCACCAGAGTTCGCTTGAAAGAGTCCCATCTTTATTTTTTGCAATTTATTATTTCCATTTGCAGTGTCATATCCGTGACCCAATCAAAACAGACCTGCAACAAGACTTGCAACAATTTTTTCAACAGTCCAAAACGGTCCATAAGTAAAAAAAAAAAAAAAAAGTCACATTTTTATATTTTTTCCCTTCCAAATTCTATTATCAGCATTACATATCGAGAGGCAAGTTCTCACAAATTTACTTACAATTGATTCATGACCTAGAAAAAAGTGCAGAATTTTAATATTATTTAGAAAACACACCTACAGTATGCAATATTCTCACCCCTGGAGCCCCACCAGAGCAATTACCCGCTAATTAATTAATCTAGTCCTGTAGATTAGTCACCAATCTACAGGAATATGGCAGTGTGTGAAGTTGCTGTAAAGGTTTAGGGACACACACACACACACGCTCTGGTTGGTAAGTGTGTGGCGGGACGGGCGGTTGGCAGGCAGGTTTCCTCTCTAGGGAGCGCACTGAACTCAATTCCAATCGTTTCCACTTAAAGAGAGCAAAAGCGGGTGGAGGGAAGAAGAGGAGGAGGGAGAGAGGGAGGTGGGGGAAGGGAATGAGTGCGGCTGGCAGCGAGGGCTTGAACTGATACATGGGAATGTGTGTAAGAGCGGATGTCCCTGCATGTGTGTATGTGAGTGTGTGTCTCATTAGCATGTCAATTGACTACATCTGCTTTGCACATGAAAGGATCACGATGTGTAGGAGGACAACGGAGAAGGAGGAGTGTGTGTGTGTGTCTCCTTCCCTGTCTGCCTTCGTTTTAAGTCTTGAGATTCTGGACGCTCCATTTCCACCCAGTAAACATGTACACATGGTCAACTGAATGTAGCTTATTAAGCATATTTAACTGGAAATCAAGACAGTGGAGTGCCTTGAAACTGCATGTGTGCAAAGTGTGTAAGAAACGAGGGTGCTTTCAGTACGACATCCTTCAAATGACATTTATGAAACTGAGAGCTATTAGACAGCGATTCGAACAATTTCACTGTGTCATACTCATTCTGTTGCATTATTTATATCATTCAGACGTCGTTCTCCTTCACACTCCGACATCAAGGTGAACTGTCAAAAGTGCAGCAGCACTCGCAAACCACACAGACACGAGAAGCGTGTGAAAGGTGAAATAGTGTCAGTTCAGAGAGAGGCGTTTAAGTTAAGGGTATAGACCTTCTCCAGCTGTTGTGAGGTAAACAAAGACAAAGGAAGAACCCTTTGGCTGGTTTCCTGACAATAGTAGGTTACGGATGAAAGTGAAGGGTGAGGACCGCTCTGCTGAGGTGAGGTGAGGAAACGGGCTGTTATTGCCACCGGCAGAAAACCACAACAACTTAATTCACCATCAAACACTTTTTGGCTTGTGGGCACCGTTAGTGTGTTGGCCGACCCTCCTCATGTGTGCGCTTTACAGTGCGTGTTTGACAGCCTGACTCGCGGACCACCTGCCAGCTGTCAGTCCATACAGACATGTATTACATGAGGTGTTGATTCAATGACCCTTCATCGCTGAAGAGCCACAGAGAGCGAAATCTCTCAGACTTTCAGAGTGTGTAATGAACAGACACAGTAACAGACTCTGCAAGAGAAGACCAGGATGAGGACTTAGGGCTCTATCATACACACAGCGCAATGCGGCGCCAGACGCGGCACAAGTGTTTTTTTGCTAGTTTTCATTTTCATGTCCTGCGCCACGTTGTGTAAATAGCAAATGCATTTGCGCCCATCTGTTCCCCCATGGGCTGCTGGTCTAAAAATGAGGTGTGTTTAGGTGCTGCGTTAGATAGACTGCTCCATTGACCAACTGAAACCTGGTCTAAAGTCAATGGCCAATATTATTTTTGTTATTTAAAGACCTCGTTAGTAATTTGCGCCTAGGCGGGTCCACAACACACTTTGTCCCGTAGATGTTCTGCTTGAGCTTTAACCTCGCGCACGAGCAGATCTGTTTCCTCACTAGAAAAGCGTTCAGTTTTTCTGCTCGCAAATGCCGACATGTAAATAGCAAATCCGCCATGGTGCGAGCGCAACTGGCTTTTAAAGGGAATGGGAGATGAGACTCTGATTGGTTTATTGCACGTTACACCCAAAAACACACCCATTACTCATTAAGAGAATATGGACAACACTTTTAGACCATTTTTACCGGCATTAAACTAGCAAAGGTGGATTCGGACATGCCCTAAGTGCACTTGCGCCCTACGATTTAGACATGAGCTTAGATCCTTAAAGGTCTACGAGGCTCATCTACAGAACGATGTCCACCTGTTCTTCCCTTTATAAAAGTTTAGGCTGTGTTAGTGTTGATTGACCTTGCTCCTGGTTGCTTTGTGTTAGATTTTGGCTTTCGTTTGTTTGTACTTGCTTGTTTATTTTGCTTTTGTTATTTGTTTTGGAGTATTTTTATTTTCTATCTTTGATACACTAACATCCATGCAGCAGACAGACATTACAGTTTTCTTGTTTTAAAAAAAAAAAATATTTTGCTATTTATGTTAATAACTGTTCCTTCTTGAAAACCAACTAACTATGTCCTCCATTCATTTGTCGGTCGTGTCAAATGTGGGGGCTCGTCCGGGATTTGAACCCGGGACAGCTTTGAGCTGGTCATGACACTGTTCATTTGATCATAGCCATTCTCTTAAGCAGTAAGTTACAAGAGGACATACTTTACTGTGAGTATAGATGGAGAATATTCACTATATTTACAATATAGCATAGCCTCAAGTACCTTATTGCTTACTATATAATAGACTATGTGCACGTTAGCATATGCTACTTCCGGCTGCGAAACCGATATGGGGTGTCTAGTTTCCGGTAGCCTGATGGACAACGTAGATTATGTATATTTCTCCAGATGTCTTGGACATTAACCGAAGATTACAGTCGATATTATAATATAATATTAGAGTCGATGATGTTCATCGACTGGTTAGTGATTTTTCTCCAGCTCCCCAGAGCAAGAGAGAGAAAGGGGTTTAAATATTACATCTCTCAGTATGTCATACAGGGAGTACACATGTAATAAAGGGAGTAAAGGTATCCGACGTTGGGAAAGGGAACTAAAAAAAGTCCTCGCTCTAGACTAGGTACTGAAAGAGTTATAGGAACTTAGTCCGGTCGGAACACGCGAAAAAAATGGTTATAGGAACTAACGTTAGGTTCTAGGCACTGCAAAAGTCCCTCCGGGCGGAAAGCGGCTATAGACACCGTGAGTAGTGACTTTTCCCTTGTCAGTGGTTTAAAATATGTAGTTGGATTGTTTCATGTAACTAGTTCTTCTCCCTCGCTGTGTTATGGCTTTGCTATGTGTGGATACATGTGCTGGTTACGTTCGTGAGACAGCTGATTAGTACTCTTGTCATTGACCGGAAAACAGTAACGTTACAGGAATCACCAACCCGTCGATCGCGGTCGACAAGTCGATCTTGGAAGCATTTTAAGTCGATCACGAAGAGTTTTCAAAATCAGAGAAAAAAGCCTATTGTGTGTAGTAAATGGTGTTCTAATCTAAGAGATACGGAGGCGCGCACGCTGTTACAATCACGTCATTTTTGCGGCGCGCACCTTTGGGCTCATGCGGATCCGTCGAGTTAAACAAGGCTTACGCTTTAACCATTAAACCAGCTCAGCCACAGTAAGTTTTTTATGTTTTAGGTCCATTGCGAACGATTAAACTAAGTTAACGCCGGTCCACTGATGTAAACAAGACGGCAACCGGAAACGAAGTACCCAACGTCCGCCCTCAAGCCGGAAGTTAGCATTTTTCTCGTGCACAGAGCGAATACATAAAACATATTAAGGACAAATCTTCAGCTAAATAAAATCATTTATTAAAATTATTAAAGTGCCCCCAAATTAAAGTGCTGTTATTATTTAGTCATCTACATGCCATTCAAAATCATTTAGCTATTAGTTTCTTCTCTGTGGAACGCAAAGCTTTATGCAGCTCTTTCCATTAAATTAAAGTTCATTGTGACAATACATTGTGGGAAAGAAGTAAACTTGAGCATACTTTTAAAAAGAGTTGAAATATTTTACTTTAACTGAATATACTTGAATGTAAAGTTGACGGCCACTCAATTACATGTTATTTGCAATTAAATGAAAGAGCATTATAGGGTAAATTTATATAAAATTCAATTAGCTGAACATTAAGGGTTTTTTTAAATAAAGAAATGTCATAATTATATATATATATATATATATATATATATATATATATATATATATATATATATATTATATATATATATATATATATATATATATATATATATATATATATTGTCTTTGATATCCAAAGATAAGATGATATTCAATATTAAAACTGCACTAAAGTATGTGTCATCTAAAGTCATCTATCTATCTATCTATCTATCTATCTATCTATCTATCTATCTATCTATCTATCTATCTATCTATCTATCTATCTATCTATCTATCTATCTATCTATCTATCTATCTATCTATCTATCTATCTATCTATCTATCTATAGAAATACACTGTTGGCGTATATAAATATGGCAACAATGCACATTTAATACAATAAGCACATTTCTTTTTGTGAGGATGTGAAGTTTGAAAAGGACAAAAAAAATAAGTGAAATATTTACGATGCCAGCAAATGGTTTGGAACAAAATGAGGGTAAGTAAAATGATAACATTTCTATAAAGACAGACTATAGCTGCTGCCATATTGTGTATTTTAACACAACTGGAACACTTTATTGACCAAAACAGTTTTATTATTATTTAAAACTAATCTTAATTTTAAGACAATCTAATTTCTAGATAACAATTTTTACCATGCATCTTTGTGTCTATCCCTTTTTTCAATGTGAGGGTCTGACGCTTCTTTATTTACAAGAAATTTTAACACTCCAAAAAAAAAAAAAATAAGAGTTGAGAGTGTGAAACACGCTGTGCAGAGATAGACAAACTACAAAAGACACTTAGATAAAGTTGTGGCTTGACTTTATCTAACTTTGTAGTACTGGATGTTGTTTGTGTTTTGAATGACAGATGTCTTGAATGTGTGTGTGTGTGTGTGTGTGTGTGTGTGTGTGTGTGTGTGTGTGTGTGTGTGTGTGTGTGTGTGTGTGTGTGTGTGTGGAGAGAGAGAGAGAGAGAGAGAGAGAGAGAGAGAGAGAGAGAGAGAGAGAGAGAGAGAGAGAGAGAGAGAGAGAGAGAGAGAGAGAGAGAGAGAGAGAGAGAGAGAGAGAGAGAGAGAGGAGAGAGAGAGTGAGTGAGTGTGTCTGCTGGTTGTACTGTATTAGACACAGGACAGAACATACTGTGTTATAAAGAGTGAACAGACTAATTGCTCATCACAGTCATTCCTTGTATTGTGCTGTTAGAGTATTTACTCAAAATATAATCAATGAATAACTGGACTTTATTTTATGTTTCAATTACATAATATCTACAAAATAGTCCTTTTACTGTCCAAAAATTCAACAGATGCAGTATATTTGTGCATTATAAGCTGTAACTAAATCTTAACTATCAAAATCTGATCCTAGACATTAATATTCTCCACATTACAACGACAAAAGTATAAAACAATTAACATTTAAAAGTACAATTTCAGATATATCCCCAGTTCAGTCTACATTTTTATAATTTTTCATATAATTAATATATTTTCTAATTTTTATAATAAGCTTTGAAGGTTATTAATCCATAGGTACAATTATATCAATACATCTTTTTTTTCTGCAAAGGCTAGTTTCTCTAGGTTTGTTTCTGAATATTTCCTGGTTGCTCCATGTAAGAAAAGTGTGAAAGAACGTGGTCATCTTAAAATAGGTGTTTTCATAATTCGGTCTGAGTCAAGCATGACGGTCCTGTTCTCGTATCGGTCAGAGAGTCACGTTGTGTCTTTTCCTGATACTGCAGCCGCTGAAAACAGGCCAAACAAACAGCCACAGACCATGAGCATCCCGCTCTCCAGAGGAGGTGTTCCTCGAGCCCACTCACGGGACCAGCGCTGGGCAGAGGAGGTGTTCCTCGAGAGGCCACTGGCTCAGGGAGGGTTTGTTTAGTACAGCTCAGTGCTGGAGCAATGCTGACACATTATGTTTATCTTTAAGTGTCTGAAATCATCTTTAGAAGATATCAAGAGATTAATTTAGACTAATAACAAATAGGGGTCAGCATACATTCATGCTTGCTCACATTTCTCAAAGAAACTGTGTTTACAGAAATGAGTGATCAGTTATTGTCTCAGCAGAGGTCAAGCTCTCTTTTATTATCTCTATGTTGGGTAACATAGGAATAACAATTACCATTTCTTTTTGACTATTAATTTAATAATAATAATTATTATTATTTTTAATATATATATTTAATTACTATAAACATAAGAAGGACAGGCAGATCAAATTCTACTTCTGTTTTCTGTTTCTATTTTCGCACATAAGGCTTACTTGTGTTCATATTTTAAAATGCAATACTTATTGTAATTAATGGGGTTATTATTCAGTATTTCCGTGAATTATACTTATATTTCAGACACCTTTGCTCTAATTAAAACGTCCTGGTTGCGTATGCAACCCACCGTTCCCTTCAGGGAACGGAGGATGTAGTCGATTGAACGGGATCACGCCAGGGAGCCAGTCATCTTCGAGTACTATTGAACGAGCCAATGTTGAATTGGCATGCTTGATTTACAGCACACACTCCACACCCGCGGCGCGGGTATAAATATGGAAGTGGATGCATGCACTAGTTGCTTTTTCGCTGAGGAGCCGAGCGTAACTCGGAGTCAGCGGTGGTCCAGCGGTAGTGGCAAGGGGACTACATCCTCTGTTCCCTCCTTTAGGGAATGGTGGGCTGCATACGCAACCAGGACGTTCCCTTTCAGTCGGAACATCAGACGTAGTCAACGTCGACTGAACGGGATCAACCATTGAAAACGACACACTAAAGCTGCCACCTTCCAGTGCCAAGACAAAAGCCTTCTGATGCCCCCGCACTTTAAAGCATGTAAGGACAGGGCTTAGGCCGGGGAAGTCACTGCTGTTTTTACAGGACCACTGGGAAAGCGTTTTCTGTACATGGAAGGAAGGGATGCTGCGGAAGCCACATCCTACCCGAAGGGAGGTAATGTGGAAAATACACATTGGACTGGGCGGATGAACTGCCAGTACGACATATGGAATGTCAGCCTATGACGGGGGGAGACTCACCGGACAGTGATGGCAGGGAGACGTATCGTGGAAGAATATACATATGGGATCACCGTAGGGATCACAACATATGGACCCAGCCTAACACAGGTTCCACATGCTTACGAGTGGTAGGCCTAACACCGGACGTTCTGACACGTCCGATGTCCGAGGGTGCGGAGAAACTCAACAGGGTTTGGTTAAAGGGAACTCAAGTAGAATGGCGCACGTATCCAGTCCGTAGGAGGGGAATGGCAAGTCGACACTTCTAAACGGGACTATAGGTGTCGCCCAGCCCCCAACTCTAGAATATCTGTCAGTGAAGCACTTTGTGTCAAAGCCTAGGCTGGAGCACACACTCATTTAAGAGGAGCTCACCACCTATGTGGACATGTGTATCTCGGAATATTCACCAAGATGAAGGCAGCCACCATTTAGTGGGCCAACCTCGCTTGGAAACAGCCTTTCCTCTTCCTCTTCCTCTTCTCTTGCTCCATCAGGAACCTGATGTGCATCATGAAAACAGAGGCAACATAATTTTGAGGGTGGAGGAAAACAGCCTACTCCAACCCATCTTGCAGGAAAGAGATCACTGAATGACCGAACACTCTCAGGATCTCCTCACAAAGAGAAGACTCACTCAACGAATAGGTTCCACTTCTATTTGGTGTAAGCATAACTTTCTCTTTTTAGGGGGGCTCACAGAAGTGATGGTAACTACCACATATTCCTGCGGTAGCCACCTGAACCTCCGCGTCCAGCTTTTAGGACCTGTCCAGGGATCTGAACGCGGGTGCCATTATGGGTTTGGTGGCAGGCCGGGGTGATCTTTTGTCACACAGGGCGTGCCGCTCTGCCACGAGCACCTCGGGACTTGATCATGGGAAGCCAAGCGGCTGCATCTGCTATATGCCCCAGGAGCCTCTGAAAGTTCTTTCAGTGAGACCCTTTCTCACTTCTATATAGCACCAGCCGAACACACTCTTTTCTTGAAGAGACGTGTTGGACCGAGTCCTTCTCCAAACTGAAAAATAGATACTCAGCCCGTGGGTGAGATTACTCTCTCCCTGTTGACCTGAAGACCCAACTGGCTATGGAGCACTCAAAGGGTAGGACATTGTACTGATACTTCGCACCTTCGAACGCAAGAACACAGAATGGTCTGTGGAGCGGACGGATCGAGATCTGAAGTACTGTCCTTCACACAAACGAAGACTCCACCCAGCCCTCACCCGGGGGGAGGGAGTGGATTGGTGACCAACTCTAAGAGCATCCTCCTCCATCCCTGGGCGGCCCGCTCCGGAATGCTTTCGCTGTCGCTTGCCACCTGGCCTGGCAGCGCCTGGAGTAGTCTGGGCATCCTTACTGCTGCCGGCTCCATGCTGAGGCCTGGCTGGAGGCTGCTGCGGAGGCCCAGCTGGAGCGGTGGCCGGGGAACGCCCTCGGCGACGAGCAGGCGGAGGAACTGCCACCGGCGGTAGGGTGGAGGCAGCAGCGGGCTGCTGGGGCAGGATGTGCCGGATGGCCTCCGCCTGCACTTGGGCGGCAGAGAACTGTTGGACGCAGTTCTCCGCCATGGCGCCGAGCAGCCCAACCTGGAAGATTGGGAGACCAGGGGAGACCAGGCTGAGCCAACGATGGCGTCAGAGAGGAAAAGGGAATGACCGCATCCAGAAACGCACAGGTGGAATGACCTTGAAAAAGATGCAAATGCACCCGTGTTGCTCTGTCAGGAAATAGGACCCATCACCAGTGCCGGAGCACACAGGGGAATGACCGCGGCAACACTGAACAGTGAACTGAAACAGCGAAGCACTCACTTTTACGCCCTCTAACCAGTCGTCAACACACACAAACCTTTAGAAATTTGTTGCTGTTAAAACAGCAGTTGAGATCTCAAAGCTCGCGATCACCGCTGCACTCGCGCTGTAGAAACTTTTCTTGTGACTTTTTTTTGTGTGACTTGTGACTTTTCATTTGTGACTCTCATTAGAGTCACAAATGATTTGCTTTTATCATCCGATCGTGGTTTTATCTCTCTATTAGTGTTACTTGATATTAGTGCTGCATTTGATACTATTGACCACAACATTCTTTTAAATAGACTAGAAAACTATGTTGGCATTAGTGGAATAGCATTAGCATGGTTTAAATCATACATATCTGACCGTTATCAGTTTGTAGCAGTAAATGAAGAGATGTCTTATCGATCACAAGTTCAGTATGGCGTACCACAAGGCTCAGTACTAGGACCGCTGCTGTTCAATCTTTACATGCTACCCTTAGGAGATATCATTAGGAAACATGGAATTAGCTTTCACTGTTATGCTGATGATACTCAGCTGTATATTTCTTCAAAACGAAACTTACCAATTCACAAAATTAACGGAATGCATAGCTGATATAAAAAATTGGATGACTAGTAATTTCCTACTACTAAATTCTGAAAAAACAGAGATTCTAATTATTGGACAAAAACTTCCTCACGTAATAACCTAGAATACTGTTTAACACTTGATGGCTGCTCTGTTAAGTCTTCGTCGTCAGTTAGGAACCTGGGTGTGCTCTTTGATACCAATCTCTCATTTGAAAGTCACGTGTCTAGTATCTGTAAAACAGCATTTTTCCATCTTAAAAATTATATATACACATTACGTCATATGCTCTCATTGACAAATGCGGAACAATTAGTTCATGCGTTCATGAGCTCAAGGCTAGATTATTGTAATGCTCTACTGGGTGGTTGCCCTGCACGCTTAATAAATAAACTACAGCTGGTCCAAAACGCAGCCGCTAGAGTTCTTACCAGAACCAGGAAGTATGACCATATTAGCCCGGTTCTGTCAACACTGCATTGGGTGCCTATTAAACATTGTATAAATTTAAAAATAAATAAAAATAAATAAATAAAAAGCGCTATATAAATGAGGATAAAGAAAGAAACCACCAGCCAGAAGTCTTCCAGAAGAACACTGACACACTCGCTCATTGTAAACAACTGCCCTCTTCAGAGACATCAAACAATCTGCTCCGAAGCGAAAGGCAACTAGTGTGTGCGTCCACTTCCGTATTTATACCTGCGCCGCAGGGGCGGAGTGTGTGATGTAAATCACGCATGCCAATTCAACATTGGCTCGTTCAAAAGTACTCGAAGATGACAGGCTCCCTGGCGTGAGCCCGTTCAGTCGAAGTCGACTACATCTGACGTTCCGACTGAAAGGGAACTTATAGGTTAATTGAGTCGAATCATTAAATTTGCATTCATAGTGTTGCTATTATGACATATCTTCAATTAAAATATGGACAATTAAAAATGTACATTTTATTAAGTATTTTATTTAGTATATATATATATATATATATATATATATATATATTATATATATATATATATATATATATATATATATATTGTGTTCACATAATATGTGTACTGTGTATAATTATTTTGTATATATAAATACACACACATGCATGTACATACTGTATTTATATATTCAATATTTTATATAAATAACACATTTTTCTTAAATATATACGTGCATTTCTGTCTTTTGATATATAAAAAATAATTATACACAGTACACACACATATATTATTTAAACACAAACTTTTATTTTAGATGAGATTAATCTTTGCACAGTATATAGTTTCTTACTCCAGTATGTGTCACGATTCTATGTGTTTAGTTATCTTTTGTGATCTTGTTTTCCCCTGTCTTGTGTGATTTTTGGTTTAGTCCTGTTAGTTTTCCCGCTCCTCGTTTGTGTCCAATTTTCTGCACCTGTTTTCAGTTAATTATCTTGTTTGGTTCAGTGTATTTAAGCCCTGTGTTTTCCCTGAGTGTTTGTCGATCGTCGTCAATGTATGGTTGTGTTTCCCCTGAATTCCTGGAGTCTGTTATTTTGTTCCTGTTTGATTTTGGAAGTTTCATTTTGTTAATTAAATCTATTATCTTTGAAATTCCGTGTCCTCGTCTTCAGCACAGCAACCCTGACAGTATGGGCCATCTTAGCCCTCTTTTAATTTTTGACATTTTGTGCTATAACAACTAAATTAGCAGATGTTTCAATTTATTTCCTTTAATAACACTCTGATGCATTATCATCTTCATCATGCTGCACATGCTGAAATTATCTAAATATGTTTACAGTTTAAAAGTGATTCAATATTGTTCTAAAAGGAAGCATCTTCCCCCCGTAGAGAGAGAGAGAGAGAGAGAGGAGGAGAGAGAGAGAGAGAGAGAGAGAGAGAGAATGGCCAGACACGGGACCATAATCCCCCCCAACACATACACTCACTCACACTCTTTAATATCAGTAGAGTTCCTCCTCTTCCTGCACTGAGGAGGGACGTCAGCTCGTGCTGAGTTTCTAATAAATGTCTGGCCTGCGGTTATTTGTGAGCAGTGAGCCACTGGACAGACTGAATGTAGTTTGAGGTTATCACGAGCGCATATTGTCACCGCTTCAGTGGCAGAGAAAGAAAGACAAAAACATCTGACTCCATAAATGCTGGAGACAGAGGAGAAAGAGAAAGAAAATAAGGTGTACAATGAAGAAGGATTGCCAAACTAAAAGAGAGCAAATTATTTATATATATATTTTGTTGACATTGTTTGCATAAATATTATTTAACTGACATAGTTACCAGTATTAAAGCAAAAAAGTTGGATAAAATCAAGTCCATCTTGTTTCACAAGGAAAAATGTCACATTTTGGAAGTTGTAGACATCATTTCACTAATTCAGTTTAAAATGATAATCTTCTTCACTGTAACGCCACAGTAAATCTAGTTTACTTGTGTAATATGAAAGTTTTATGTGCTATATGATCCTCCGATATGACTTTCCACACACATTTCCACATGCATTAATTTGATCTTAATAACGAAGGCCTAAAACAGATGAGGCCGAGTTTATTCATCAGTCTGTCATTTAACATCTCAACCGGAATCAGCGCTGAGCGGCTCCCTCTGCAGGCGATCATATTTGTGAATGAAAAGCCCTAAGGATGGACTATAACACACTAATGGATTATGACTCATTTATAGTGTGTGAACTCTATAGCCAGCAGCGGTGCTGAAACAATAGGCATTAAAACAACACAAGCCATTGCAGTGTGTGTGTGTGTGTGTGTGTGTGTGTGTGTGTGTGTGTGTGTGTGTGTCTGTGTGTTTGTGTGTGAAGGGTTAGCAGGAGGACACAGCTGCAGGGGCTTACAAGATCCACTTCTCCGTGAAAACTCAGTTTTAAACATCTGCATGGATCCATCACTCAGAAATGCAGCACAATGCAGGACCACAACAAAACAAATACAGAGCCTGTGATCTTCAACATTAATGGGGGCGAGTGTGCTTGTGTGTATGTGGCATGTGGCATTGCAAGCTGGAAAATCGATAACAACGTTTTAGCACAATCTTTTTAGGCACAATTTTGGATCCTCTTCCCATGGAATCATTCTTGGTCCAGAAAGTATCAACATGACTTGAATGTACATCCTCTATATAGCTGTCTGTGACCGCACCTTTAAGACTTGTACTGTATATGTAAATAAACTCTGTTTTGATTGGATATAACATTCGTGGAACGCAAATGCAAATGCAGCCCACAATATGCTGACCACATTTAAAAAAGTAATTCCAGTTTTACAATTTATTTTTGTATTCAAATTAAATTAAAATGGATTAAAGAAATATACGTTTGAACTATAATGTCATATACACTCAGTTTGGTGATCATATATTATTTTTAGACATGCGCACACCTAAATGTAGGCTAATTACAGTTAATGAACACTTACAAGTAGAATTCGCTTTGGTAGAATTCCAATGATCATCTGTATTTTTGTAAATTTAGGAATCAAAATTGTCAAATTTGTTATTAGAGGAGAAAAACGAAGTGAGGAACATACCAATGAAGGAACACATGCAAAAGAGTCGTGGCATCAGCAGCAAAGGTAGGAAAGTTCTGGAAGAATCAATTTGCTGTCAATGAGCGAGATGGAGCGTTTTTCTGTTTGCTCTGTAGTAAAGTAGCCTATTTGGCATATGCAAAACCTTCAATGTCAAAAGACATGTGAATTCAATGTGTTTGTTGGATGTACTTGAATTTTAAATCGATAAAAAGAACCGCATCGGCACACCCGTGGCTGGAATGCGGCCAACTCGGCTCGCTATATTGTGGATGCTGTGCAAGAGTTTGCGACGTGACAGAATAACAATGCGCTCAATGTTTGTAAAAAGAGTTGAGTAACATTTGCTTATTACGCCGTTTGTGTCCTATAACATTCTGTCATTGTTCGGTGACTGTTGAAGAGAGTTACAGTCATACAGACTTAAATAACTACTTAAAGTGCTTGTATACAGTTTGTGTATGTTCATTGAGCTGATTATTGTAAAGCTAATGTCAGTAAGTTCTCATTTTCTGTGTCATACTGTATTTCAGGGGATTGCGTAACGTGAGTTTATTGAGCAATAGAGTTTCACTTTAATATGAAGAAGTCATAGTGCCAGACCAGTCATTTAAACACACTGTGAAACAAAAACATCTCGGTTACAAATGTAACCCTCATACCCTGAAGGAGGAACCGCCTGGGGTAGGTCACCTCGATCCTCTGCAAAGGGGTGTGTTTTGCTCTTTTCCCAGTTGACCCAAAGCCAGGCTGAGGTGACTGAGCACCATGTCCCTGTGTTCCCACAACTGCTCTCTCGACTAGGCTAGGATAAGCCAGTTGTTGAGGTAGTTGGAGATACGAACACCACGCTCGCACATTGGAGCAATGGCTCCGCAACTTTCACGAAGACATGGGGCAACAGGTTCAGCCCGAAGGGTAAAACTTTGTACTGATATGCCCACCCCTTGAACGGAAAGCGGAGAAACGGTCTGTGTCGAGGGAGAATCGAGATATAAATGTACGCGTCCTTCAGGTCGATCGCTGCAAACCAATCTTGGAGACGGATGAAGGGCCTGTGAAGGGACTGGTTCAGGACATGCAGGTCCAAGATTGGTCATAACCTACCGCCTTTCTTGGGTACAATGAAGTACGGGCTGTATAAGCCGGTCTTCATATCGGATGGAGGGACCGGATCGATCGCGTCCTTCGGCAGTAGGACTGCGATCTCTGCCCTGAGCACAGGAAGCCTGCGGGACGCCGGGCGAACTGAATTGCATAGCGACTGATAGTACAAATGAGCCAGTTAGACGGGCTGGGAAGCGCTAGCCTGACTCCAAGAGACCGTGCAATAAGAGCCAATAGGACGGCATCTAGCACTATACGGTGCCATCCACGTCCTAGTGAGCGGTGGGGAAGCCGCCGCGGTAACTTCAGATCACCCTGGCTAAGCACCAAATTAGGCCTATTCTGAGGTCCAGAATAGGCACTAGATAGGGGCAAAGGCGAGGGGACTGCACCTCCTTGAGGGAAGCGAGTCTTGATCTCAACGCTCCCATAGTCATATTCCCGCAATGGGAACAATGAACGTGAGCAACTGATAGGGAACAGATTTTCGTGTTTTTTGGTTTTGCAGATAGAAATAAAATATCGTATGTGCCACCAGAAAACACCATCTTTTCTGTGTGTGCAACAGGTGTAATAATCTTTTATCTGCTAATTCCATAACATTAAACCTGATTGGTTTGCATTAGTGACGTCATTTGTAAATGATACGCGGCCCTTGAGACTTGCACTTTGACCATAGTGCAGCCCAGTGGAAAAAAAGGTTGAGAATCACTTATGTACAGGCATAGACCACAGTGTATACAGTTGCACAGTGAATAGGCATTTATATGTAAAAGTGGGTGGTATATAAAAGTGCTCAAGTGATTTCTGAATGACACGTTTTACAACTCAGTTTCAATAAATTTCTTTTTTTGAGGGGCACATGGAGCATTGCCTTATGTTTGAGCATGTCTTGAATCTGAAACAACGAACATTGCATATTGTAGGTTCTTGGTTATGACTATGAGCTACTGTAGTCTACTAAAACATCTGAAAGTTGACAGATCCTAAAATGTGAGCGGACAGGTCCTTATTTATAAAGAGAAGCCTGTGAAAGGGGAAAAAAAGGAGAGAAGAGATTGCATTTCAAATGTAGTCATCAAAAAGTGGTGGTCAGAAGTCATTCACTTAGCTCCATTCTGGAAAAAAGGTAGTGATTTTGGCTGCATAAAACACATGACAACTAAATAATATTCTTCTGAACTTAAAGTCAGGATCACCAAAGACATTTTAGACTGTTCCTTTGAGCCAACACACCATCCAAAAGAAAGACATTCTGGAGAACAATTGGCATTCTTAACACAACTGGCTTGAACTTACTGACTCTGATCATAACTAATGACTAGAACAAGATGATTACAAACATTTGTAAATATCACAATAAATCACACTTTGCTCAATCTTGTTGTGAGCAACATGTTTTGGAATACGCTCTGTTGCTATGGAAAGATCAGATGGAGCCATGTGGGCCGAGCAGAGGTTTCTATTCTAATTGTCAAAATAAAATAATCTCTTATGCAATGTCATGAAAACAAGGCCTTGGTTTTCTCAGATATGTCCAGACAAGGAGGCTGAGTCTCCTCACAGGGGAAACTCCGTAGCCAGGAGGAAACCTAAATCCATTCAAGTAACATTCTGGATAAGCAAGAAACCATTTTCCACAACTCTCCTAAGCCCTGTTGTCATAGTTTTTTTGGTGGAGGGAGCTATGGAAAGTGAGATGTGCCAAATATTTAGCTGTACACAAAATAGACAACATCCAAAAAAAAAAAAAAAGATGTATTCTACATACTAATTGAGACCTTTAATCAAGAAATAATAATTAAAAAATGGTTTAGAAAGTGTATCTGTAAGGGTCAGTTTACTTATCTCAAAACCAAGGAAAACCTAGAAAAAGTTATGGAGTGTATCATATGTGAGAGGCTGTGTGGGTGTGTGTGGCTTTTTATTTAAGAGGCCATGAACTACTAACATCTATCTTGACAATATCCCATTAAGAAACTGTTTTGTGTATAAACGTTTGCTTAAAGTTTGTAATACTTATTAGATACATCACGTGTAGTAACCATAACTTTACCTAGTTGATATATGGATTGACATACAGTCCATACCGTGTTATGGTAAGATCCATAATAAAAAGCTTTTCACAGAAAATATTGTTATGCTCTTTGCCTTGCTGACTCAAAGAGATGACTTCATCCATGGCCAGGACACTTCAAAAGCTCCATGTTCAGTTCTTCTTGGCAGGAAAGGCTATGACTGGGCATAGCGGTATTAGGTTACTATGAGGTCATCCAGGCCGACACTGCAAATGTCTAGAAAGCAGGTGGGTGGCTGGAGTCAGCAAAGCTTACACACCTGGCCAGACTCTGTGTTATACTATATTCCATGTCAAAATCTGAATTAAAAGCATCCTGATGTGTGGCAGCCGGGATCGTATTTGAGGCTTTCGGCTGAAATTAGTTTGCACATTTCACAGGTGTTAAAGGGGTTTACTTTCAAATAGCCCACATCGACTGGGAAGGGGGGAATAAAGAGGTGTGTCCTGTTGTGTATGTAGCTCTCATCACTTAACCACTCAGATGTTGGGAATACGTAAGAAAAAAAAAACAGTATGTAGGTTTGGGATCGCTGACTCTCTTTATTTCCCCCAATGCTGAATTCACTGATGTGGTCACACTGGTCCATCTGGGAACCAAGGCTGACAGACAGAGGCAGGCGAGACTCAACAGAGACTGTTGGTTTCAGGGAGAGATGTTAGCAGGTGGCTCAGTGATGTGGGATTCTGGCGTCCATCAGTCCATCAGGAAGCTATTTAGCGTGGCAGATTAATCATTCTCCATACCTCTCTTTACCACTTACCACAAATGTATAGTCCAAATCTGGCATCTAAAAGGTTTCACGAAAGCAGTGGAAATCATGCCAGCAAGGAGACTGTTCATTTATCTGTTTGCTTGAAGTAATAAGACCAATAATAGACCAATAATAGACCAGCATGAAACAAAGTGGTAGCTCATTCAAATAATGGTTCAGCAGCCTCTGTGAAAAGTTGTACAGTCAACACCAAAGTAAACAGTGGAAAATGAGTTTAGACGTTTGTGGTCGGAGCCTGTGGCCATGAACCTTTCAAACTTTGTGAAAAAAGAAAAGGTTAAAGGTTCAGACCCTGCAAATGGTGATCTATAAACTTTAACTATTGTTCCCTTGGGAAAGTGAGTTAATCCCAGTTTGTCCCAGAGGGATTTTCCCTGTAATTAATGCACCATTTACAATGGATCAAAACGTCAACTAAAGGACAAGTTAGTGGTTAGTAAAGCAATACAAAATAGGACTAAACCAAACTGCAGTCACCTACTCAAAAAGTCTCTGTAGAACCAGAAGGTGCTCTTTATTTTTAAGTTTTGTGTTGTGTAAAGATGAATGTTCCCTTGGCAGACCTGGGAACTAGATATGGTATTTTGCGGCCACCATTTCGTTGCACCATTGTATTAAGATATGAGCAGATATTTTACACACAGACCATGACACTTTGGCAAACTGTTTGATACTCCCCCATTTGCTGACCTATGAAACTGATCCTGAATTTGCTCGGCAATGGATTTTCAAGGTGACCCACCATAGGATACAAGTGAAACAAGGTTACAATACTTTCCACTTTATCCTGAGGAATTATTGACATTATGTTTTTCACCCCTCCCAGGAGCCACACACTGAAGGAGACTGTTTTTACCTGAAAATATGAAGTGAGGAGTCAGTCTGTTTGATGCTTCACCAGTTTTGGTGTCCATGAACATGGACCTATCAACATGACTGGAGGATACAACTTGACACTCCTGCTGCTGGGTGCCCTTCATCTGACGTCCCTCTGGGGGACCCACTGGAGATGGAGTACATGAAGTATCCAGGACTGCTTTATAGAAAGCTGACTATAGGGCCTGCACATGAAGGAATCTGTGGTCTAAGATGGGCCCAAAAAGGCAGAGAAATTGATCGGCCCACTGGGAAAAACCACTATGCAATAAAGTTATCAAACCCAAACACTTGACTAGCCTATCACTTTACAAATGATTTCGGTTTCACTTTATTTTGATGGTCCCTTTAACACATTATGTTGACTATAGTAATGTTGCATTACTCTCATTAAAGTGTTAGTAGTAAACTGGTAGGGTTAGGGTTAGAATAAGTTGACAAGTTGCAGTTACTTAAAGTCAGTAGAATTTCTGTTGAGGGCCATTAATATAAGGAGTTAGCAGTATATTAAAGGCACACTATGCAGCAATTGTGTTTTTGTCAAACAGCGAACCTAGAGTCTACTACTACTCGAACTACTGATGATGGTAATAGGATAATAATAACTATATGTCAAGTGTTAGACTACTTTAGAATAATAAAGTACTCTACCGCGTTTGCTGGCTTATAACGTTTTACACAATTGCTGCTAAATCACACGTAAATAGCCCTGTATAATTTCATTTGTGTTTTTTGATTGTAATGTAAACATTACAAAATGCCAGATGACATCAATAAAGTACGTCGCATTATTTCATAACATTGGCCTTTATGATGTCATTAGACACGATTATTGCAATTTATCAGTTTGCAAATTGTGCTTGTTTACACTATTTACAACCTATAGGCTTATATATGTCCTGATAATTAGGCTATGTGAGATATTGACAACTGTCTTCATGATAATTACAAACATGGATGAATGAACAGCATCATAAAAAAATGGCATACTACAAGCAAGTGCAACATAATACAACATAGAACGCAAACAAGTTTACAAATAAGAGATTTACTTACTAGTTCATCAACCAGATCGCCAGATCAGCATCACTTTTGCATCCAGTGCTGCTTTTTAGCTCGCGCCAACGAGTGAAAGCACGACCCGGTTCCTCACACGGTCAGATTCTCTATTCCTTTTCCTAGTCTCTTCCGAACGCGTTTTCTTTGCTTTTTCCATCGTCAAGTATCACGCATAGGTATCAGTGTGTCTTCATGCTTCCTATGTTGTTGTTGTTGATGTGTGTGACGTCGTTGCCGTAAAGCATGTCGTGATTCTCGCAAGATTTGTCGGGGGCGCTCCTCTCAAACTTGCATTGCTGGTTTTTCCAGCGGCGTCCCCCCCCCAGCTTTACTACTAGGATGATTCGCCCTACTATGAGTTTGTTTACCACCAAAATGACTTTGAAGCTGTTATATTAAGGTACAATTGTTGCATAGTGTGCCTTTAAGCAAACAGTCTACTAATACTCTAATGAGAGTTAGTTGATGTGTATTTGCAAAGTTACTTACAGTCAACAGAATATTCAAAAGGGACCAAAATAAAGTGTTACCATGATTTATTATATTTTCCCTCTTTAAATGGTATCTTGGTATGGTTCCCCAAAAGTTTGTAAACCATGGTACTCATAACTTTGATGGCAGTAGACTTGAAGAAATCTACCAAACAATATTCTACCTGACAGGTTAGTTTTAGGCTATAATTGGACCCTGACCAACACTTGAAACATACTTCCAGGTGTAGACCTATTGAGTCACACACATGGACATGTCCATACTAGCCAGTAACGCACCCTTTAGCATGTCTCAATTGACGCCATCACATCAATGCCGTTACATCTACGTTGTTACAGAAAATGTGTAGAGAGTTATATGCTGCCTTGTAAAATAGGAGATGTGCTCTACCCCACTTATACCTGAAGC
Source organism: Chrosomus eos (assembly GCA_036326025.1). Classification (NCBI taxonomy): domain Eukaryota; kingdom Metazoa; phylum Chordata; class Actinopteri; order Cypriniformes; family Leuciscidae; genus Chrosomus; species Chrosomus eos. The sequence continues at coordinate 3,897,697 of CM070837.1, read as the reverse complement.
TTGTGTGTGGGCCATGTGTTGTGCCCTGAGGATTTACAGTGTGTGGTAAGTAGGGCAGATGAAGGAGTGTAAGACAGCATGACGTCGGCACTTAGCTTACTGGGACTCCACAGTTCTTTTCCTTTGTTTCTTTGATTACAAGTTTTGTGGTGCAGGTGTTGCCAGTTCTCCCCCTTCATTGGGCCAGGTGAATGTTCGACCTTGTAACAAATGTGGCTGCCCATGGCGTCCTAGCCTGCTTTGTTGCCCACCACACTGAAAGACACACTCCTAATGGTTGGAGAAGACCACATGGTCGCCCATGTCGAACTTTTATATGAATGGAACCTCGCCATCGGTCACAGTCATTCATCTCACATGTTGAGATCAGTGCTAAGAGCCACCGCTGCTCAGGTGACTTGATGGATGGATGGAAGGGCTCCCAACATGTCTCATAAAATCAGAGAACCAATGATACATATAACACTTTACATAATATTATAAAACATATAGGAAACCACGGTCATGCTCAGAACATCAGAGTTTGTGGGATATTCTCATACTTAACCATGAGTGCAGTATTATTTACATCACTATTGCTTAATTTACAGGCTCCAATCTGGCATATATTCAGTACAGTTGATGTTGCCATACCGTTGACTGACCCCTTATTATCTCTGATTGACTCTATCACCCCAGGGTGTCCTTTCTGTGATCCCCACATGACACACAGTCTGAACCGCTGACTCCAGCTCGACAGGCTTTCGAGTGGAAAGTCCCTGGCCAGGAGAGCGGTGGATCTGTGGGCTAAATGCACACATACACACACTATCTGGGTTTGTTTTTCTCGTACCGTGGGAGGAAGTCATAGTCGAGCTTAAGCAGCCCAAAAACAGTGCCTGAATCAGGTCGAGGTAGAAAAGGAGAATAAATGATGATGAAGGGATAGAAGGTATTTACTCAGTCATGTGATAGTCCTGTTTTTGTGCGAGTTTATGAGGCGGAGGGAGAGTGGGCGGCATAGGCGGATGGTGGCACAGGTCCAGACCTCTCTGTATTTCAAACCCCCTCCTGTCTACTTCTGCCCATAAGCTCTGCTGAGTGCTTGTGACACATCAGACACACTCTCCACACCACATCATACACACGCATGGTCTACATTACGCCTATGTCTCTCTTTACCTTCCTTAGCATGACTGCTCAATAGCTATTTTTAGCTGACCCTACAATGTGCTACTTCTCATGAGAGTAGGCAGGACTTACAGTAACTAAGCGAGAAACTATCCTTGTCTATTTGGGTCTGAATGCGGAGATTCTTCATAATGTTTTTGTTTGCGCCTTCGTTCCTCTCATTTGGCTGTTTTGAAACTTGAGCTTCTCAGAAAAGCACAAACTCAAGGCCACTTGTTTTCCATAGTTTTAGATTGACCACAGATTCTGACATCTGTCTTGATTCCCACAGTTCCGACACCAGCTGGTTTTTGAACACTTTTGAGCAGAAAGTTAAGTTAAGTTAAGAATCTTACAGATCCACCCCCAAGATATCAGGAAATACATGGGCGGCCCACCAAATGTTTTACTTCTTATTTTATGATCATGATAAAAATGGATCATAACGAATAATAAAACAATGCAATGATAAAAAAAAATGTATTGATGAAAAGTGAATGTCTCGTGGTATATATTTGCTTCTCTGAAGTCATAGTGACTTTGCCCGTCAGATAAAAGATGATAAACTTTCAACTCTTAACTCTCAGGGCTCGATGTATTTATTAAGGTAGTAGAATGAGAGAAAAGTAGAAGGAAGAGGGCTTGGGTGGTGTAGGAGCATGGGCAGGGGGTGCACCTTTAGCCCTCAACCTCATCTGTTCATGCCCCGACCCAGAGGGACACCTTGGTATCCTGCAGACAAGCAGCTGCTTATTGTAATAGCTCCATTTGATTGTCCTCATCTTTTCAGCCCTCTGCTGTTGGTGTCATAACCGTTTAGCTTGCGTGAAGTTTGCTTGAAGAACGTCCTCTGCAACCTCTGTAAGAGGTGAGTAAAGGCAGGCATTTAAAGGCTATGACCTGTAATAATACAAAGGAAGTTGTTGTTTTTCTCCTTAGATATGCTGTAAAACTTGTTTTCTTTTTGTTCTTTACTATAATAAACAACTAACATACCTTCCGTCGTGTTCTTCAATTGCACTGTGACCATAGGGACATCAATCAAGAGAAAATATATTACACTAAACACAGCGAGCTCAAGCCCATTAGCCCTGCCAAGACACCATCCACCAGCAGTTACAAGAGGGATATGTTTTATAATTGCAGAAAGAAATAATTTAAAATAAACATAAACAATTGCTCTAATTTCGTGCACAGTTTAACACAATATGCTCTATAAGGTCGGTTTGTCTCTCTTCGAATCCTCTGAGGGTGTCTGGGCTTCTGCCCAGTCAGCTGTCAATGAAAGTGTTTCTCTAGAATTCTACATGAATAACTTAGAAAAACACAAGGCGGTCAACACTGCGCCACAGGCTAGACACCTAAAGTATTCCTATATAAAATTAAAAGATATAACCTCAAGGTTAATGTTAGCTTGCCAGCTAGCTACGAAGGACAACGTGGTGCTAGTTAGTTATGAATAAGAAGAAATGGACGGTGTTCACAATGCTGTTATTTTAGTGCAAAAACCTGTTTCTTATTCACTAAAATAATGCACTTCATAATTTATGAAACAACTCTTTCCCTGCCATTGACGGACTTTTCAGGCAATCCATCTTTATAATGTTATACGCAGGGGTGCACATCACTTTTTCAGTGAGTTACTCAGGTGAGTACCAGGAGATGGTGTTTGGTACTCACCCCATGTAGCCTGGTCTTAATATGTGCAGTCTTCCTCACTGTCCTCCTCAGTGTAGAAGCTGTCAATCACAGCTGTCAATCATGACATCACATTCCCACTTTTAGCCTATAGCATAAAACTAACTAAAGACCAAACGTATTTTAAAAAAACCCGAACACTTAAAGGATTAGTTCACTTTTAAAAAAACTTTTGCTGATAATTTATTCACCCCCATGTCATCCAAGATGTCCATGTCTTTCTTTCTTCAGTCGAAAAAAAAAAAATGTTTTTGATGAAAACATTCCAGGATTTTTTCTCCATATAATGGACTTCAATGGCAACCAAATGACAGTTTCAGTGCAGCTTCAAAGGGCTTTAAACGATACCAGACGATGAATAAGGGTCTTATCTAGCAAAACCAACGGTCAATTCAAAAATAAATAAATGAAGTTCCTAAACGTAAGTTAGGGAGGAGCGAGCCAATATAATCTTTCAATCAACAGCCTACAGCCTATATAAGCAGCCGCTTACCTCTCCCTGGCATCAGCTGTTCCAGTATCAGCTGTCCCAGTATTGCCGCACGGAATAACGTCCGACATCCCGGAAATCCAGCTCTTTCCTTCAGACGACGATTGACAAGCCTTCCTGGGACACAGCCAGTCACACCCCGCGTGAGATCGGATCTTACGGATTATCTTCATGAGCGTTCCGATCGAGAAATCCAGCACGCATATAAACCACGTTCCAAAGGCAACGCTCTCCTCCATCTTCAAGATCGCCAGTTTCAACCAAGCCTCGTCCATCATCTTCTCTCCACTCTTCCGCCGCTAATACACCGATTCCACCCATTTCAAAATGTTTGGTCAACAGCCTATGTCAAGTTATCCACTTCCTGGTCCGCCGGTATTTCCACCCGGCCAGCAACAGCGGCCACAAAAACAGTTCCGCTTTTTCTCCGGCTCTCACAAACTTCATGCAGTCAGCCCCACTCCCCAGGCCAGGCCAGCCATCTTGGACACCAGCAGTGTTGGGGAGTAACAGAATGCATGTACCGGCGTTACGTATTCAGAATACAAATTATGAGTAGGCCCATTTGTATTCCATTACAGTTACAATTTAAATAGTTGGTATTTAGAATACAGTTACATTGTTGAAATCAATGGATTACATTACGATACTTCCGTTTCACGAGTTTAGTCACTCTCTAAACAATTCAAAACGAAACAAAACATACTGCCTTCTGCTTATGTAATCCGTATAAATTGCACATTTCTCTCTGGCCCGTCCTATAGCATAATGCAAAGATCGCGAGTCAGCATCGTCAACTTCATCTTTGCAGGCGACAGTGACACAGACAGAAACCCTTGTTTATTAATAAACAATTAAAATATATCCCTGCTATATTTGACATATTCATAATCAATACTTTTGCCGACTCTTTGTGATAGCTTTTAGGTGATTTATTGGCAGCGCTATCCCTACAACGCGTCACCACCGCATCACCATTCCGCATTCCTACACTTATAAAATGCAGTTCAATGTGGAAGTAATCCAAGTATTCAGAATATGTTACTCAGATTGAGTAACTTAACGTAACAAATTAAATTTGGGGCATGTATTCTGTAAGGAAATACGTTTGAAAGTATCCTTCCCAACACTGGACACCATTCAGTAAAGGGACCCTCCGATCAAAATTCATTTACTTTTCTCAACACTAACACTTGCTCCTCAGGTACAATCCGCTTGCCAGCCCATTCACTCTCAACAGCAGCCCATCTTCCAGCTCCTAACAATGCAGTCGCCATGGAACCACCTCCAGTCCCAGCCCATCTCCGTTCCCTAATTCTATCTGGTGCAACTATCGATCTTCTCTACTGACTTCCGTCCCTCAAGATGAATCCCACCGCTCGTTTGACTTAAATCGTTAAATCTTACAAATTCCGTACAAACCTTCAAAACGAGTTCTCACACTTGCAGAATTCTGCGTTGCTTTTGCTAGATACACAGATGTAATTTGCACTTCATTTTCAGCCAGACGCAAGGAATTAAATGACTACCTCTCTATCATAGCAGAGCTCAGTCTCTCTTTCGGAGGTAGTAATTTTTTATACATACCATAAGCTTCTTCAGCTAAATGCGACGCCTGCGTCACACTGGAACCAGTGTCCTTACTGGGGAGCCTTGGACCTCGAACTATATAACAGAGTCTTAGGCGTTCGAAGCCCTTCTTGCGCCATCTGCAGGTCTATCATTCATTCTACTTCACAATGTCCCCAAACCAACCCAGATCTTCCAACCCATCCAGCTCCTTTCCAAGAAAAATCCACTTCATATGTCCCTCAATCAAGGAATGACCGTAACCAGATTTTTACCTCAGTTTCAGGCAGACAAGTGTGCAACAGCTTTAATTCATCACGTTGCAACAGGCAACAATGCCACTTCCTCCATGTCTGTAATTTCTGTGTGGCAGAGCTCACGCTCGTCCTATGTGCCCTGTGCGCCGCCTCAGCTAACTTTAACCGTCAACATTCTTAGCATCTGCCTAACCATTCTCCGCTCAGGTCTTTTTCTCCTAACAAAACAAGAACCCTAGACGCCATGTTCAATTTGGCTTTCTTCCGATCACCAAATCAAATTCTAGGTCAATGGTCGTCCCACGCCTTCTGTTTCCCTGGCTATTTTCTCCACTGCCGCTGCAGTGATGTCTCCTCTGCTCCCACAGGAGCTCATTTTTCTTCAGCGAGCATTTGTCTCCCAGCGGACGTAGCATGCATCTGTTTCTTCCTTTTCTGTCCAGCGAGCATTGGTCTCCCAGCGGACGTTGCATGCATCTAGCTCTACTCTTTTCCATCCAGCGAGCATTGGTCTCCCAGCGGACGTTGCATGCATCTATCTCTTACACTCTTCCGTCCAGCGAGCATTGGTCTCCCATCGGACGTAGTATGCTTCAGTTTTCTCTCTCCTCATCCAGCGAGCATAGGTCTCCTAGCGGATATTGCATGCATCTATGTTTCCTCTTTCCCATCCAACAGGTATCGATTTCCCAGCGGACCGCAAGAAATCTCCAGTCCGGGCTTCCAAAAAACGCGCCACTCCACCGTCAGCCGGTAGGGCCCATCAGCCCGACGCCGTGAGCTGCTCCCGTCGGAAGCTACATGGGCCCTCCTGGTTGGGCATTCCCAAATCTTGTTGCCCCTCATTCATAAACCAGTAGGGCCCGTCCGCCCAGCGCAGTGAGCGGCTCCCGCCAGAGGCAACACGGGCCTTCCTGGTCAGACGGCATAAATCACGCTATACATCGGTAGAGCTCGCCGCAGAGCGATAGAGCTCGCCTGTCTGACGCAGTGAGCTGCTCCCGTCAAGAAACGGGGCGAGCCCTCCCGACTGTTTGTTCCAAACTACGACTGTTCCCCGTTCGGGAGCCAGCAGGCCCTCCTGGTCCAGCAACCAGGCTTATTCTCAACATGCCAGCCCTTCTAAACATACGTTCGTTCAGATCTGCATAACATTAGACAAGCACAACAAACACTAGCATCCCTCTGAGTCTGGACCGCTTCTCCCTACCATTTGCATCTCCCCGCTTACCTAGCCCCGCAGGGCGTGTATTCATCTGGATGCAGTGAGAGCTCTCCCTTTTCGGATGTGCGTGACCTACCACTCCTGGAGTGGGGTCTCCCATCCGAATAGCCGTGTGGGCTCCCCTGTTCAGATGCATCTTAGGCTCTCCGTTCGACTTGCTGTGTGGGCTCTCCCGTTTTGATCGCCAAGTGAACTCCCTGTTTATACATATGGGGGGGCTCTCTCCTTCGAAACGCGGGAGCTCTCCCGGTCGAATCGCAGTATGAGCTTTCCGTTCGGGCGCCGTGGGGGCTCTCCCTTTCCGAATCGCTGTGTGATCCTTCATGTTTTTAAACCATGGAGGCTCTCCCGTTCGGATCGCAGTGTGGGCCCTTCTATCCGAAAAACAGGACTGGAGGTACCAAGGATCGTACGTCCCTTGAACGCGACGGGCCATTATGTCTTTACGTGATCTCCGCCCCCTGCGTCAGAAGGATGGTAGTTCTGCTTTTCCTATGTATACCGTAGGCTCCCTCTTGCTGCGTAGGGAGTTTCGCTTCAGATACTGGTGGCCCGTTTTGCCTTTAGGGACGAGGACCTTCTTCCCCATTTGTGACATCTGGAGCCCCTATGTTCTCTAACTCCATGGAGCTCCATGTCATGGATGTTGCAGGGCGTTCTCCAACCACGTACTCAAACCTCCAGTCCCAAGATACTCCCGCAGGAGTAATTTCTGAAAGTCACTGTCGCAGCAGTGCAGCGGGAGATGTACCCCAGTCAAATTTCCACAAGCCCATGTCGTTTCACTCCACAACGAACGCAGGCACTCTTTCAAACACAGCTCCCGCCGGAGCTCCATTAATAGCCCCACATGGTGGGCATAGTAGGGAGACGCAGTTCCAGCCAGGAGCCCCATTAAACATCACTGCCGCAGCAGTGTCCATCCATGCTCCATACAGCTTTCAATTTCCACTCTTTTTGGGGGGTAACATACTTATGCTCCTAGGCATCCTGTATTTGATCACGTTATTCTAACTTGCTGTCCCAAATATTTATTCAAAACTTTTGGGGGGTATATCAGAGCTCGAGTTGAAGCTGCTTCATCGAGCCCCTCTCCAGTGGACAGCAAGCCAAATAAGTTTAACCTAATATCTTAAAGATTCTATGGGCAAACGAACTCGTTAAAATAGTTTAAGTTTTATTAGCACAAATGTTCGCCTTGCTCTGTTCTGTGATGCACGTTCGTGACTCTCCTGTTCGAACTCGTTCATCAAAATGAACAAATCTTTTTTCGAGTCATTTCATTAATTCATCGAACTAAATGACTCGAAAAAAGATTCGTTCATTTTGATGAACGAGTTCGAACAGGAGAGTCACGAACATGCATCACAGAACAGAGCAAGGCGAGCATTTGTGCTAATAAAACTTAAACTATTTATTTTTGAATTGACTGATGTTTTCGCTAGATAAGACCCTTATTTATCGTCTGGTAAAAAATGGGGTTCTCAACTCTGGCCCCCGAGGTCCACTTCCCTACAAAGTTTACCTCCAACCTTGATTAAACTCACGTATACCTGCAACTTTCTAGTAATCCTGAAGACTTTGATTAGCTTGTAGCATACACATTTTCTCACAGTGTGCGTGAGTTCTCATTCGCACCTTCTGGCTCTTGAATGTATAAATTGGCAAGACTTAAAGAGCCCCTATCATAGCATTTGAAATGTTCCTACATTTGTTTTGGGAGTTCCCAAAAACAGTTTCACGTGCATGCAAGGACAAAAAACACTTTAGTTGTCTTATAATATGCATTTATTTTTACCTGATTTGCTCAAACGACTCCCAAATGATTCGTTCGACGATTCATTTTCCCAAACACCTCCTTTGAGTGACGCAAATCTGCGGTGATTGGTCAAGTGACCCAGTCAGTTGTGATTCGTAAACCGTAGGCAGATATTGTCAGAAATGGAACACCCATCACCATTAATAGATTATAGCTTGTCAAGTGTTGAAAATTGTAAATGTCATCAATTTTGCCTTACACAGTCATTATTTGCGTTAGCCCAACGCAGAAACATATTGATAAAGCACTGCGGTAGCTACACCAAGTACAATCCAAGTAATAACAACGACAAACATTAGACATATTTCTAAACAATTGATAGCAAACACGTCCACACGGTCCCTTACTCGCGTCTCCGTCAAGAGCGAGCTTTCCCGGCGAAACTCACATTGCGGCGGCTTTTGAGGGGCATTGCTTATTATACAGAGAGAAAATACGTAAAAATTAAGCGTGTGAAACCTTGTTAGCCTTGCTTTTTTAGCGGCAATGGGGTTTAAATCATTTTTGGGCAAGTCGTTTAGAAGGTAATTGCCATTTTTCAGCAAATGTCTGGGGAATATCGAAAACAAAACTAACTTTACCCTGCTTAGCTGCGCGGAGCGTACACAACACACACAGCAAAATACATATTGCGCATGCTACATAACAGCAAACATTATTAATAATACTTACAGATTGTGATTCGGAGGAGGACAAAGCTGATCCATATACACTGGGTACTGAGCCCTCCTTCAGGAACAACCGGCTTGCGAATCCACATTTGAATTAATTTATGTTTTTGATTGATTCATCATTAAAATAATGAGAACACAACACAAGGTTTGGGCTATACTGTTGTGGTATCGTTGCAAATATGAACTCTAACCACTGATTCTTCACATGCTCGTCCCTGGGCAATGAAAACAAAGTGGCTGAACTATCTTTGCATTGTAAAACACAGCGTCTTCTCGACATGATGCTATTCAGCTGAAGTCTTTGAATGTGTTCGGCCAATATCGTATCTACGTCACTACGAAACAGCTAATGACTCGTTTCAAAAACAATTCATTTCATAGACTCAGAGTCGACTCTCACTTTTGAAAGACAATAACTTTATATAAGGTGCACTTTCAGATATAAATCTTTGCAGGATGTTTTCATTCCCTTAGAGCTATATTCCACACTACATGAACAGTCATTTTCAAAAATCCATGATAGGGGCTCTTTAAATGAGTTTACAGTAGCTTGAACACATATAAAGGTCTCGCCTGAGCTTGCGCGCTATCAACAATCGAGTGATGACGGTGTAAAAGACTGGTCATGTTTGGGCAAACTAAACTCGCATTGAACAAATTTTACAAAGGGTGACCGTTTTGTTTATGTTTTTTTTTTTTATTATCTCTGTTGTAATGTATTCTTGGGGAGCCAGCATGTGTATCCATCGACAGAAACATGCATTAGCGGAACTGTCTGTTTTACGCAAACCATATTATAGATGTGTCAGCAGATTTGAGATGAACCTTGGTGTAAGTGCGAGCCAAACCGTGGATGGAGAACGGTACGGTTCGATCTTTTACCGAGAACTGTTACACCCCTAGTGCATGTGCAGGAAATAAAAATTAGAAACACACAAACAGACAAAAACAATACATAAACTTTGAGATTCTAAAAGATTATCTGATTGTGTGTGTGTGTGTGTGTGTGTGTGTGTGTGTGTGTGTGTGTGTGTGTGTGTGTGTGTGTGTGTAGAGTTTGGATGTGTTTGGATGCATTTCAGCTGAGGAGATAATTGTTTTTATGCTGTCTCTATACTTGCTTCTCTCTGGTTTTTATTAAAGAGCCTGTTGCTCTGCCTTATATTTGTCCACTATTAGTCACATGAGCCACATCACAGCTGAAGAATCACACACACACACACACACACACACACACACACACACACACACACACACACACACACACACACACACACACACACACACACACACACACACACACACACACACACACACACACACACACACACACACACACACACACACACACACACACAGCCTGTTTTTAGCCAATTCACACATAACCAACATGACCCTCATGTTGTTTAAAAGTCTGTCTCGTTGTATGCTTTGTTGCTGGTAAGTAGAGATCAGGGGAGACGTTCTACCCAAAAACTGTCACTTTAGGCTCATTTGGGCTTGCTCTAAAATTCCTGGTGTGTTTACAACCAATCCCAATGACTGAGAGGAGCCTAACTGGGCTCTAATTGGCCAACTTTGCTGTCTTATAGAGGATCTTACAGCTCCAGGGGGCATGATTTCCACCGGCAGTCCAAGCTTTTAAAAGCAGTTAGTGAGTACATGACTCACTGAAATGGCTCTTGAGTTTAGGGCTTTTGTGCTAACAGGATGTACAGTGCATACTTGACATTACATTACAATCCTTTGATATATCTGCAGTTCTTCCCTCAGAACTGTAGTAGTTCAGTGGTGTAGTCTACGTGATACGCAGGTATACGCCGTATACCCACTAGAAAATGTCAAGGATTTCCGTATACCCACTAGGAAATGTCAAAGATCTCCGTATAGCCTACCCAGTTTAAAAAGCGCGAGGATTCGTAACAACATCGTTTTGTGAAAGAATTTTCATTCATAAATTCACCCCGCCGTGACGTCTGTGTTTGCGCAGCGACACGGATCGAATCGCGGAATCCAGCAACAAATGTAACAGCCTACTGTAAAGCGGAACGTCACGCAATTTGGCCATTTTGAATGAATAAATCAAAAGTAATGATACAATGAATCAAATCTCGATATGTATTACAGTTTTTTTCGATTGCTAAACGACAGTGAGCACAACTGGAGCTACATGTGCAAAACTCTAACTACAGTCTGCACAGCAGCAGCTCACGTGGACCAAACTCTAGTTCGTTTTTCATTGCTTGAACACAGTTTTCAAAACTCTACACACTTATCCCATGACTTTAACCACAACCTGCACAACACTGTGGATTTACAGCACTTTGTTCAAATGCTAACACACTGCTGTCAAAACTGTGAACCACACATTCAAAACAGAATAAATTTCATCCTTGTGCCTTTCAAACACTGCTGAATGCAATTTCAGCTAGAGATGCTAGAGAGAGGCAGGATTAGCCCCTCAATTATTTGTTCGAATTACAGTATGTACTTTTAGTTTCTACCTTTTTTTTCTCATTACTGTAATTCCGTAAATTACAGAGTATTGAAGCAAACTGCTAATTTTCATTTACCTTAAAGACGTGTTATGTTATAAAAATGTAAATAAATCATGTGAAAGAATGTCACTCTTTTCTTTGAAGAAAATATGACTTTGTATGAAGTCACTGAAATTGTTTAAACTGTAAAGATGAAAAGTTTGTATTTTCTGTATTGGTGTTTGATGCTAGTGTTTTTAATCTCAGTGTCTTCTGAGTGACAGTGTGTGTTATCTCATTGAGGGTTGTGTGTAGTGTTTAGCTGCACTGAGCCTGTTTTGAGCCATGTGTTAAGAGTTGTGTTGCTTGGAGTGAGTTTTGCAGGTGATGTGAACTGTTTAGCTCAGGTGACTGTTGGTAGTGCTGACTGTAGTTAGAGTTTTGCACATGTAGCTCCAGTTGTGCTCACTGTCGTTTAGCAATCGAAAAAAACTGTAAGTGTCTATGAATATTAAAGCTCAGAAAGACTGCTATTGAAATAAACTCGGTATACTCGGTATATCACAGTATACTCACTACAGAAAACTAGACTACACCACTGTAGTAGTTGTACTTTTTTTGGTTACAGGCCCAGATAGCATTTTGAGAAAAATCTACAGGATACAGAAAATAGCCCCTCGGCAATATCATATGTGTCGCTAGTCCTCAGCATGGGAGGCTCAAGTTCTGGTATTCTATCAAGCTTATTGACTAGCTATCCTGTTTTCTTTGGTCAATCAGTGTCAACATGTTGGTCAACCAGATTCATCTTTTCACTAGTGAATATCATGGCAATGCTGGTCCACCCACTAGACCAACTCCACCAGGGTCAGATCACTGCTTTACGGTGTTAGGAAATTAATTGCAAAGCCACAAGCTACTCATCATTGATAGAAGTCAAACTGCAGTCATGCTATCATTTTGAAAAAGTCAACCTATGCTCAATGGATAACATGCATACTTTTTTTGTAATAAAGACTTATTTTCACACAGTTCTTTGTACAATACTATGTTATGACTTCAAAACACTTTTCCCATTGTGCATGACTTGTAAACTAATGCATTTTTTAAATTTGCAGCACATTACCAGCTCCATATGTAGTAAACTTGCTTGGTAGCTCACCTTGTACAGCACTGCACTTGTGATGCAGAGTGTTTAGGTATGATGAGTCCCGTAAAACATGAGTCATGACACACGACAAAACAGGTGAAAGACTTGCAGACGCAGGCTAAAATGGCATAGTTGCTTCAGCAAATCCATTTTTATCTCACATTTTCTTTTATTATCACTATAGGTTAGGTTTAGGGTGGGGTTTAAATGTAGGTGGTGTGTTATTTTTACACATTCATGCTCATCTAAACGCTGTCATCATCTACTGGACATTTCACTTTATAAGTGTCACGATGAAAGCTAAAATTTTTACAATTTCGCCTAAATGTCACCCCTTGCACGTTTTTCCAATGAGCCTGGTTGGAAAACGTCTCGGGTTATGACTATAACCCTTGTTCCCTGAGAGGGGAACGAGACAATGCATCGAGGTCGATACTTTGGGGACGCTCCCTAAGCGTGCGCCTCTGAAGTAACAATGAAACTAGTCCAATCCTGATTGGCGTTGCGTCATGACGCAACATGTGACGGCATACCCGGAAGTATAAAAGTAGCGCCGACGCATACACATACCAGCCTCGCGATGAAGCAAGACGCTCTAAGACCTGGAGGGGCGTGGCAGAACGATGCATTGTCTCGTTCCCCTCTCAGGGAACAAGGGTTATAGTCATAACCCGAGACGTTCCCTTTATCGAGGGAAACTCGACAATGCATCGAGGTCGATACTTTGGGGAACGAATACCCACTAGGCCACGCACCGAAAAACAGGCCTGTCCCGGAGTGAAACTGATTCAGGCACTCAGCTAGGACGAAAGCACATGTGCGCCAGGCGTACTAGGGAGGTGCAGAATATAGAACCTAACAAAAGTGTGTGGGGTAGCCCAACCGGCTGCCTCACAGATCTCCTGGATGGGAACTCCCGAAAGGAGGGCCCTAGAGGACACCATGCCTCTAGTAGAAAGAGCCCTAACGGCCAAAGGTGAAGGCAAATTGCGCACCTTGTAGGCCTACTTATGGTTTGTAAAGCCGGGAGCCCCTAATAGGGGATCCAAAACACACTACAGTAGGTCCGACCTCCTCCAAGAAGAGGACTTCTCAAGGTAAATACTCGGAACTCTGACTGGCAGAGCAAGGAACCTCTCCTTTTCTGCCGACACATGAGGTGGAGGATGAAATACTTGCAGGACCATGGACCTAGCCATGATAAATTGCACTTAAGGCACATAGCTGGGTCTCGGATGCAGGATGGCCTTAACTCCGCCGGGGGCACATCCCAAGCAAGCTGGCGATAATGCCAGGGCTTGGAGATATCCCAGTCTCTGTAAAGAAATAGCTAAGAGAAAGGCTATCTTGAACGTGAGGTCCTAGGCGAAGCCGACTGGAGGTATTCGAAGGGAGCCAGGAATAGCCCTTCGAGAACCACCGCCAGGTCCCAAGAAGGAACCCTGGACCTGACTGTCGGTCTCATCCTCCAATACCATGGAGAAATAGTATGACCAGTTGGTGCCTCCCCAAAGGCCCAACATTTAGTGGTGCATGGAATGCCGCAATGGCAGCCACATACACCCTACGTGTGGATGGGGAGAGATTCGCAGAGAAATGATCTTGAAGAAACCCCAGAACTGAAGCCATTGGGCAGTTAACTGGGCCTAACTCAAGTTCTCTACACCAAGTGGAAAAACATTCCACTTGAGGTCATATAATCTCCTAGTAGACGGAGCCCTAGAGATAAGTATGGTTTCGACCACCCCAGATGATAGACCAGCATCTAGGTACTGAGCCCCCTCAGAGGCTAGACCCACAATTTCCACAGCTCTGGATGAGGATGGAATATAGTGCCTTCCGCCTGAGACAACAGATCGCTCCTCAGAGGAATCTGCCATGGCGGAGCTATCAGAAGTGAAATTAAGTCTAAAAACCATACTCGGGCTTGCCAACACAGGGCTACCAGAGGAAGACTGATGCCCTCCTGACTGACCCTCTCCAGGACTCCCGGGAGCAGAGCGATCGGGGAAAAAGTGTACAGGCGAAGCCTCGGCCAGGCCTGTACCATGGCATCCAAGCCCCAGCGGGGCTGGATGAGTGAGGGAGAACCAAAGTGGACAGTTGGACGGACGTCCCTCGAGACGCAAACAGATCCACTTCCACTGGTCCAAACCTCTGCCATGTCAACTCCACCACCTCTGGATGGAGTCTCAATTCCCGGGCCTCAGCCCCTGCCTCGACAGGATGTCTGCTCCCTAATTCAGAACCCCCGGGACATATATTGTTCTTATAGATAATATTTCCCTTGGGACCATAAAATGATCAGATGCGCCAATCTGGATAGAGGGCACAATCTGAGTGTCCTTTGTCGGTTCAGATAAGCTACCACTGAGACGTGGTAACCTTTGATGTCTGTGAGGAAGCTCCTCAGAGCCCTGAACACAGCCAACATCTCTAGGCAATTTATATGCCAAGAATGATGATGGTCCTGCCACAGACCCCTGGCAAAGCGGCTGTCCGAGACCGCGCCCCAGCCAGCGAGGGAAGCGTCTGTCGAAACAGTTTCCCGGCGACATGACACCCCTAACACTGGACCTTGGGACAAGAACCAAGGTTTCTACCATATTAATAGGGAATGAAAGCATCTGCGCGTAACCTTTATTATACGGAACAGATTCCCCTTGGGGAAAAAACCCTTGGCTTTTGAGCCATCATTGAAGGCCTCATGTGAAGCAGGCCCAAAGGAATTACGTTGGATGCCGCTGTTATGAGGACCAGCAGTCTTTGAAAATTGCTTTACAATGATGGCCTGGCCTAGCCTAGCTTTACCTGGGCACCATGGCCAGGATGGATTCGATACGAGCGGGAGACATACGTGCCCGCATCGTAACCGAATTCCGTACCACGCCCAGAAGAGTAGTCTTCTGAGCTGGGTCTAACACCTTTTCTTAGTGTTGAGCCTCAACCCCCGGTTCTGAATGTGGCCAAGGACGACATCTCGATGCCGAACTGCCATTTCCTGAGACTGGGTCAATATGAGCCAGTCGTCGATGTAATTCAATATACGGATGCCCTGAAGCCTCAATGGAGCCAGAGCCGCATCCATACACCTTGTGAACATGCGGGGAGAGAGTGCTAGGCCGAACGGAAGAACCCGATATTGGTATGCTTCGCCCCCGAAAGCAACCTTAGGAACCCCCTGTGACATGGAAGGATGGAGACATGAAATAAGCGTCTTTTAGATCCATCGTGACAAACCAGTCCTCGGATCTGATTTGGTTCACGATAATGGTAACAGTAAGCATTTTGAACCTGAATCTCCTCAAAGAACGATTCAAAATAGCCCTAGATCTAAAAATAGGCCTCAGTCCGCCATCCTTCTTTGGAACTACAAAGTACCGGCTGTAAAACCTTGACTCCCTGTCTGGTAGGGGAACACATTCTATGGCCCCTTAATTCCAGTAGAGTCTGTACCTCTTGTTCCATAACCCGAGCCTGTTCTGGAACCACTGCAGTCGGTACCACCCCAGCAAACTAGGGAGGTCGGTGACCGAACTGCAATCTGTACCCATATTTTTATAACATTTTATAATATACAGGACCCATATAGATATATGTTCGGAAGGCATTGCCATTCTTCTACAAAATCTACTAAGGGAACCAGCCCCTCGAGGCTGGCCTCGGATGTTTTTCGAGCACTATTCTCGACTTCCTGAAGCTGTGAACCGGCAGGAAAAAAGTCGATACAGATTTTGTGACCATAGTCGGTGCCCTGTTGCAAGCTTTTGGGGCGAACGCCACGGTGTGCGTTCGATGTGAAAATCGATGTGAAAATCGAAAATCGATGTTCGATGTGAAAATCGAAAATCTCGATGGAAATCGATGTGGCCCGAAGCGTCAATGACGGCGGACAACAACATCTTCCCCGAGGGCACCTGCTGCTAGAACAACCTCGATTGTTCCACAGCGGGGGGGCAGCCCTCTTTTTTTTTTTTTTTTTTTTTCGCTTCCTGAAACCTGTCAACGACTGTAGTGACAGCGTTGGAAAACAGGCCAGAAGGAGATAGCGGAGCGGCCAACAGAAAATATTCCCTTATTTAGATCTTTAAGAAGATCGGCCTGGTACGCGTGCAAAATCGTCATAGAGTGCAGGCACGCAAAAATAATTTTTTATTTTTTTTTATATTATTATTTTTTTTTTATATTTTACTAAAGGAACCAGGCTCTCAAGCCTGGCTTCGGGTATTAATCGGGATTCGTTCCTGACCCCCTGAAGCGGATTTCCGGCAGGGCTGGACCGAAAAACGATTCTCGATGGGCGAACGCGAAAGCTGCCTGGCCGCAAGCCTGTGGGGCGGACAGTGCAGCCTGCGTTCGCTGGAAACCGATGTGTCCCGAAACGTTTTTAAACGGGGGAAGAGCAACATCGATTTCTTGCACCATATAAGCCCAGCCAACCAGTGCAGAGGTGTCCCTGCACGGTTTGTTGGGCAGCACCGGGGCTTAAAGCGAAGATGCCAGATCAGGAGAAAGATAACTCACTAAAGCTTCCTCCATCTGTGGCATCTTGCCATAACCCGACTCTCTCGCACCCACCACATTCG
Source organism: Chrosomus eos (assembly GCA_036326025.1). Lineage (NCBI taxonomy): Eukaryota > Metazoa > Chordata > Actinopteri > Cypriniformes > Leuciscidae > Chrosomus > Chrosomus eos. The sequence continues at coordinate 3,880,603 of CM070837.1, read as the reverse complement.
AATAAACATATAATGAATGTGGTGAGATACGTAAAGTGTGGGGTTTCTCCCAGGATCTACACATATATATATATATTTTTTTATAAAGATCTGGGAAAAACAGTAAGCCCCGGCTCTGAGTTTGTGAACAGTGCTGCAGGAATCTCTCGTCTAGTTCATTTTGACGGGGATCATCCTGCTTATTTTGTGGCCAGCTTATATATTTAAATATATTTATTTATTTATTTAATACTGGCCACAGCACTCATCACAACAATACAAGCTCTACATAAGCAGAAACATAAGCCGGCGAGTGTGACTCATGTTGCTCGTTCCCGATGCTGAGCACATCTACTTCCTTATAAACAGATAGCTCGAGCACTGGGCACTCGTCACGGGCAGAAGAAGGGCTATAACGGGCTTCTGCGCCGTGAACGAGTGTCATAGAATCTGCGGATGATGAGAGAAAAGGTGCCTCAGCAGTCTCGTTCTCATCCGCGAGATCCTTTTGCGATCTCCGCGATCTAAGCCGTCGCGCCGCCTCAACGGACGCGGGACCCGAATCGCGGGGATCGCGAGCCTGGCCATCATCAGTGAAATAATATAGCCAAGCGAGAGCGCAGCACTCTAATAGGAAGTGCTTCACAGTATCACAGGCAGCCCTCTCGAGGCGCTGACTGTGCGTGCTGCGCCCCTAAACAATACACACACACACAGCAGATGCGTGTCCCCACCCGTGGCATATAATCTTGGGCAGGGGTGCACACACTTAGTGTATTGTTCACTCGCCATAATATAGAGCTTAGCACAGACAAACAACATCAAATAAGACAGACAGTTTCACAGAGAGCGCTTGCTGAAGAGCGATAGCTGGTATGTGTATGCGTCGGCGCTACTTTTATACTTCCGGGTATGCCGTCACATGTTGCGTCATGACGCAACGCCAATCAGGATTGGACTAGTTTCATTGTTACTTCAGAGGCGCACGCTTAGGGAGCGTCCCCAAAGTATCGACCTCGATGCATTGTCGAGTTTCCCTCGATAAAGGGAACGTACTTATACACTACTAGCAAAGAGTAGTTGTCTCTATGGAGTAACCCCTTCTTCTCACTTTAGTGTCATTTCATCCCTTTGGTAGAAGCATGGTTGTGAAGATCGGGACATGTTCCTCTAGATTAGCACAGATCATGTGTGGGGTGCCGCAAGGCTCCATTCTTGCTCCTATTTTATTTTCTCTTTATGATTCCTTTGGGAATTATTTTCAGGAACTATATTAAGTTCCACTGCTAGGCTGATGATGTACAAGTGTATCTGCCACTGTCACATGAATATGGCTTAGAACCTCTATGGCCTGTCTTTTAGATCTCAAAAAATGGTTGACTTTGAATTTTCTACATCTAAATGAAACCAAGACTGAGATTGTAGTTTGCAGTTGTAGTGGAGCCAGGGGGACAACACAATTAGACTTTGGCTCTTTGTCACCTCACGTTAAAACGTGTATTCGAAATCTAGGTGTAAATATTGACAGCTCTTTAAAACTGGACAAACAGATAAACTCTGTTGTAAAGTCAACAGTAAAGATGAAATTATGCTTGATGTTTAAAGGCCTTGAAACTGCGATCCACACTTTGATAACATCCAGACTTGACTATTGTAATGCATTGTATACGGGAATTAGTCAGTCATCTATTACTCGTTTGCAAAAAGTTCAGAATTCAGCGGCTAGACTTTAAATGGGGATAAAAAAATGTGAACACATTACTCCTACTCTTATCTCATTGCACTGGCTTCCGGTTTATTATAGATTGATTTTAAACTTCTGGTATTGGTGTAAAAATCCCTGCATGGACTCGTACCGGCCTTTCTCTCAGATCTTTTAACTAGATATCAGACTGGACAAAGTTTGAGATCAGCGACACAGAAGCTACTCAAAATACCCAGGACACATCGAAATCAAAAAGGAGATTGCGCCTTTGCTGAAGCAACGCCTAAACTTTGGAATATTTTGCCTAAACATATTAGAGACGCTGCTACTGTGCAGGATTTTAAAGGACAACTTAAAACACATCTGTTTTTAATAGCTTTTAATCAGTGATAATTTTACTATATGTGTTGCATATGTGATGCTGCTTTTTCAGATTAGATCTTTTTTTCCGGTGTTCTGTGTTACATTGTAAAGCACTTTGGTCAACTTGTGTTGTTTTAACTGTGCTATATAAATAAAGTTGCTATTGGTATTGCTTTGAGCACCACATCTCGGTTCTAGACTGCATGCAACATGCAATGAAGTGCACCTGAAGTCAATGTTGCCTCGTGACTACTGCCTTTTTTCATACATGAAAAGCTACACTTACTTAAAAATATCAGATCCATGCTCACGGTAGTAAAGCTAGCAGCACCACTACTTTTAGTTGCTTGTGTGTTAGTTTAGTTCCCGCTCTTCCAAGTTTCCCCCAGAGCTCTTTCACGCTCATTATTTCCTTTCCTCTTTTTGCGGCAACGTATCACTTTTCTAAATAATGCAAGTCCGTTCTTTTATTCTACATCTCAATACCCCTGCACCCCTCGACCTCTCCTCTCCACCAGTCTAAGAGCCATCGGCAGGAGCATCAAGAGGTTAATGACTTCACTCCTGACAGCCCTTTGTTGGCCGAGCACCAGCCCAAATGTGGTGGTTAGGGGTTAACGCCGCGCACCCCGCTGTGGAAACAGTGCTTAATTCTGGGCAAGCAGCCATGCTGTCCTCTGCCTCTCACTCTGGATCCCCAGAGGAATCGCTGTAATACTATAACTTGTGTTTATAACGTTGATTATGTCTCAGAAAGCCTCCTGCTTGACTGCGGTAATATAATTACTATCACAATACGAACATTAAATGATGGGTTCTTTTATTTTAACATTGCAATAATGCTTATTTGGCACATTTGTTTGGGGTGGGGGCTGTATATCATTTTACGTGATCAATAGTCGCACAGATTTATAAGCGAAGATTAGTATTGTGAATATCAATTAAGGAGAGGGATCGATCGTTGTCACGCGAAAAATAAGTTCGTTAATACATACCTCGGCTCCATAGGGTCCGCTGGGATTTTACCACTGGAAAGATCTGCCTCAGACAGCACTGAATCCTGGGAATTAGTGAAGATACACAGAGAGGACAAAAGATTGGCTGCGTTCTTAACTGCATACTACAAAGAAGAGACTCTATACTGTGTAATATTCTTTATAAAAGTAAGCAAGGGAAACGGAATAAATTTAGCAATGGTAAATGTTTCAATATATATATATATATATATATATATATATATGATGATATGATATAATGACTTCTGTTTTGTCCATAATACTAGGAACGGAAGATTAAGTCAAGCACATTGCATTATGAAATACGCATGGTATTCCATTCATGTACGGTTTGGCAAATGTAAAGGTTAAATAGAAAACCTGTATATTGTGGACATTATGTACATGTTTTTTTTAACATAGAGAGACAAAAGGTGTGTGTTCACACTGATTGAATACGTGCCTGCTCTTTTTGTTCTATTAGCGTAATTAACAGATGGTGCGTTAGATGAGGTGAAGTGTAATTTGGTGAACAGGGGTTCTTATGGTTAGTGTGAGAAAGGGTGTCATCTGTGCCAACATCACACACACACAGACACACACGTTCTCTAATAATGAATAGCAAATGTTTGCTTTTTAGATATTGGGCTTTTTACAGATATATAGGGAATAAATGACTATTTATTTTGTGAAAAAGTAGTACACTTTAGCATTCCTTTAACCCTCAAATGCATGATTTTTTTTGCCAAATATTACATATTCTGGTCTTTAGCGACCCAGATCTATATCTGCCACAATAGTATAAAACTCTCCTGGTATTTTAATAACAACTAATTTCGTACTTGAAAGGGTTCAGTTTGAGTAGATGCTTTTGACCATCATCACTTTCGTTGTCAGAGCTCATTTCCCCATCTGGCTCATATTCAAAATTTCAGCCATATTCTCATAACTTCAACGTTTTCAACGTCTTCAGAATCAATATTTTGATTGCTGACAGCGTCTTCACCAGATCCACCATCTTGAGACAGTGACACTAAAATTTGATTGCGTTTCAGTAAATCACTGAATCATGTTCCTCCATTTTAAAAAATGCTAGTGATTGTGGGCAAACTTCATATACAGTATATGATTCCAAATTTGATTGGTTGATTGATTAGATTGCGATTTCTATTTTATTGCAATGGCAAGCCATTTGCCAATTTAGCCATTTGCCATAAATAAATGTCAGATATTTATGGAATATTCATGCATGTCTGACATATTTTGATAACTGACTGGTCATTTTGCATGTGATGGTTTACACGATGAAATAATGTTTAGAAGTTGTGAAGAGTTTGACTGTTTCAATGAGAACCAACTCATCAGTTTTGCCATGTGCATTTAGTTATTGTGTAAATTGTAGACAGTTGTACTTAATCCTTTACACACATGGCAAAACACATGGAATTTGCTGAAATCTATAAGAAATTTAAATCTGACGATTACAAATTAAATCTAAATTTAAATAAAACTTATTGTTTTAAGAGAAAAAAATCTAAATTGAGAATTGAGCCAAATCGATTGAGAAAACCTGACACATAATACAGGACCAATTTTTTAATACTTAAGGGCCGTACACACCGGGACGAATATTGGCGCTACTTGGCGTATATCTTCTTCGCCGTTACGTATGTGTGCTCGGCAAGACCGTTTTGTGTTTGATCGCCCCCAAGTTGTGTTTTACTGTAACTTCAGAAGCTCCAGACACGTGAGCAAAAGCGCCAATCTCATTGGTCGGATAGATTTTGACACGGCGCGTCAAACCAAAAAACCGAACCAGAGGTTTTTTAAAAAATGACGTTTTTACGCATGGCGTTTTCTGCGTCGGCGTGTACACTCACATCGGCGCCCTTTGTTTAATCACGAGGCGTTAAACGTCGGCGAATATCGCACGCGAAATTCGTCCCGGTGTGAAGAGGCCTTTAGGTCCGTTTTTAAAAAATCCTCACACAGTTCTCCTTAAATTCAATCTTAGCACAGCAGTTAATTTCACATTCACACTTTGTAGTTCAATAAATTTGTAATTTTACCAAAGCAATGATACATGTTTCTCAGTTCAGCCATATACTGCTTTTGTAATCACTGTGTGAAGGGTTTTGAAAAAGTGACCTAAATATTGATAAATTGGTCCTAGTGAATAAACTGGCACTTAAAGAACGATGAAATTCTTATTTATTCAAATCTACCCATTTACAATATGACTGTTTCTTGCATAAAATCTAAAGTTGGAAAATATGGTCAGTGTGTGTAAGTATGAGTAATGGAACTTGGGTGTGTGTGTGTGTGTGTTGTGTGTGTTTTAAAACTGGTGTCTCATCAAAGCCTATGAATAATGCCTATGAGATCCCAGAGTCCAGTTGTTTTCAAACAACCTTTAATTTTTTAGCAGACCAGTGTATCCTCACACACTCATTCTCCGTCGCTCCCCTACTAAGCATGACAAGGGTACAAGTCACACACATCATGTCCTCATATGAAAGCCGGTGAATCAGCCTGTACTGCTCACTAATGATTTACATACTTTCTGTCTGAAACACACGTTGAAAACGGTCAGTATGTTCTTTTCCTACCCAGATATCTGATCCCTGGAGGGCCCGCAGAATCACATTACTGTTCAACATCAGCACAGAGCAGATCAGATCTGTGTTAGATTCATGCCACACCTCTCCACTGTGTCATCTTACAGAACGTGTCAGCTATTTGTACACTTTATTTATTTTAGGGCTAATTATTACTGAACTCTGATGCTCTGTTGGAGAGAATCACACAGTTGTGGACATGTGGTCAGGGAAAACTCTGGATTTTTAGATTTAAAAAATCTCATACAGTTTAAAGTAGAGTAAAGTAGACTGCCAGTATGTCGCAGTCCTGTGGGCGAAAATGCCTTGTTGATGCTAGAGGTCAGAGGAGAATGGGTCGACTGATTCAAGCTGATAGAAGAGCAACTTTGACTGAAATAACCACTCGTTACAACCGAGGTATGCAGCAAAGCATTTGTGAAGCCACAACATGCACAACCTTGAGGCAGATGTGCTACAACAGCAGAAGACCCCACCGGGTACCACTCATCTCCACGACAAATAGGAAAAAGAGGCTACAATTTGCAAGAGCTCACCAAAATTGGACAGTTGAAGACTGGAAAAATGTTGCCTGGTCTGATGAGTCTTGATTTCTGTTGAGACATTCAGATGGTCAGAATTTGGCATAAACAGAATGAGAACATGAATCCATCATGCCTTGTTACCACTGTGCAGGCTGCTGGTGGTGGTGTAATGGTGTGGGGGATGTTTTCTTGGCACACTTTAGGCCCCTTAGTGCCAATTGGGCATCGTTTAAATGCCACGACCTACCTGAGCATTGTTTCTGACCATGTCCATCCCTTTATGGCCACCATGTACCCATCCTCTGATGGCTACTTCCAGCAGGATAACGCACCATGTCACAAAGCTCGAATCATTTCAAATTGGTTTCATGAACATGACAATGAGTTCACTGTACTAAAATGGCCCCCACAGTCACCAGATCTCAACCCAATAGAGCATCTTTGGGATGTGGTGGAACGGGAGCTTCGTGCCCTGGATGTGCATCCCACAAATCTCCATCAACTGCAAGATGCTATCCTATCAATATGGGCCAACATTTCTAAAGAATGCTTTCAGCACCTTGTTGAATCAATGCCACGTAGAATTAAGGCAGTTCTGAAGGCGAAAGGGGGTCAAACACAGTATTAGTATGGTGTTCCTAATCCTCTTGGTGAGTGTAGTATATAGACTATAATAATTTAATTATTCCATTTTATTTTCCTCTTTCCCTGCCAGAGTTTTTCAAAAGTCACCGCCATCATTTTTGATCATTATCACAAAAGTTTCATGGCCCATATAATCAAGAAAGATTAAGTAACTAAGACCGTTTGGGCTGTGAGTGTGTGCAGTTTACATTGTAGAACAAAACGTCAAAGTATCGTCAAGTAATGTTTACCACAGGCTTTCTTTTACTCTTAAATTGAAAAAACAACAACAAAAAAAACATTATAAAACACTGAAAATCTCGAAGAAACCTGCGTTGAATTAGTCTTCCGGGTTCTGACGTCATACCTGCACCATCCTATTTGATGCGTACTTCTAACTAATCATTCGAAAGTCATTTATTTACTGTTTATTTATATCTGCCATCAGACTATCTGAGATGTCCAATTGTTATTGGAATTACTCCATAGTGATGATGCCCCCTTTTTCACATTTGAGCCCCCACCCCTGAGAAACTCTCTGTACATCCCTGTATACATTGGAATACATTGTAAACATTCCTGTTTTGCAACTTTGTTGAATTTCATTGAATGGCAGTTAAGTAAATTTCTCTTCCCGCCATTTCAATTAAAATTCCACTCCAACACCCCTGGTTCGAAACCAATTCACACTCTTGAATTGAAAGGCAGCTAATTCTTGATTTCGAATCTTTCCCTAGGGTCGGTCTTATCTGATCCTCAGATGACCCTCATGCTGGCTTCAAACTTCAGATGTCTAGAGATATCAGCACCTCCATGACCCTGCCCTGTGAGCTGGTCAACCATCAATAGATTCAGTGATAGAGGGAATGAGGGCGCATACGAGTCAATGAGGAACAGAGCTGGTGTAACGGTGGCTCAGGGATCTGGGAATGTACATTGTGTGTATGTAAATATATCTGTTATGAGGATATGTGGAGGTGGGTGTTTCATAGTTGAAATGGCAAAAACTTTCAATTTCACGGGACAGAATTGAGAAGCACTGCACTTTGAACAATGCTAATTTTCTCAAATTTTTCTAGGTGAAAACTTGACGGACAATAAAAGACGAGAGAAAAACGAGTTTTTTCACTAGGTCATTTTAAAGACAAAGGCAGAGGTGCAGGTTCCCTGAGCGCTGCAGTTATTTGCTGCTTGTTGCTTCTGTCTTATTGAGAGTGACATTGACACGATTATGGTGAAACAAACCCGATTAGACACATGGCTGGAGTGCACCGGGCCTCTCCAGCTGAGAGAGGGTGTGTGTTTTGACGAAAGAGAGAGAAAGATGATCTAATCAGTTACTCTTTCATTTATCAGCACTGCTTTCACCTCCCCGCCTTTAATGCTATTAGTATTGGTGGATGGATTTGTCTAATGAAGTCAAAGTGAAGTTTTTAAGCCACGCTCTGGCCCGGGCTCTCTTAACTATGACGAACCTGAGGAAAGCAACACTAATACTAGATGAAGATACATACTCATACATTCAGGTACATGAACAAGTGCCAAAAGAAATGCTGTGTGTTCAATTTTTAGATCATTTCATTTGCGATGGCCTGGTTATGTGTAGCTTTAAAATAACGTTGAGGAAAACACACATACACATCTAATTGTAATTTATGTTAATCATGTTAGATGTGATTTAAGTGTGTTGTGTGGCAGTACATTTGGAGTCTATTTATTTATTTTTATGTTTTATCTTATTTTATTACTTTTATCTTATTGTGCTTATCGTATTTTATTACTTTTATCCTATTGTGTTTTATTGTTGCAATGTACAGCACTTTGGAAACCTTGTGTTTATTTAAATTGTGCTTTATAAATAAAGTGGATTGGATATGTTGTTTTTATATAAAGCAAATTATAATTAGAGTACACAACTCAAAACAAACTTTTTTTTTAACAAAATAAGTAATTTAAAGGTAGAGTAGACAATTTTCGGAAATGCTAGCAATAACAAGTAAGCTTTGAAAGCATACGATCCTACCTTCCCTTCAGAACCGCTCAAGAGTATAATATCACAGGTTTCACATCTTCCAACTAGTGTAGTTATGGCGTAAAGGCAGAATAAGCTTGTTGTTTTGGTTAAAGAGGAACTGTAAAAGGTGGTTGCTGTTTTGGTTGCGGTGCTCGGGGACTGACGTCTGATTGGACGAACATTTAATGGTCCTACGCCTTCCACAGACGATACATACATATAAGTACATTTAGACCACTTCAATTATTGATTGCTATCAGGATGTGAAGAGACTTTCAACTAAGCATAACAAAAATGCTTCTGGAACAAATTGCCTACCCTGCCTTATTTTTATGAATTATTAATATTTATGTTTATTTCGCACATTTGTGTCTAGCTAAGTAAATATTCTCAAAAATGTTTCTATCATGGTAGGACTTTTCACTGACTTCTGTTGTTTCTATACCAAGCTCTTAAGGTGGAAACCGACCCTTTGTCTTCCTCACTGGCTGATTTCTGTCTTTCCCTGAGGCAACCTGCTGCTATATGAATCTTACAATTCAATTGATCTTTAATATCACAAAGTGGTATTGACTCTTGAACATGCCTGTACTAAAGTACCAAATTGGTCTGCAGGCAGGGGTGGGAGGAGGTCCTGGGCTGTAGCCTTTTTTCAATGGTTTAAAAAAGAGAAAAGGGCTGGAGGTGTGGGGTAAACAAGGTAGGTAGAAAAGAAAATATTGGACATCGATATTTTACTTTTGTGTAATTATCAATCAGTGTTGTATTTTGAGCAGTTTGTGGACAGCAACACTTTCCTGAGTACTTTGGAACACGTCAGCATGAGAAAGTCAGGATTTACAATGAATTAAGATCCATTGTAGCCTGGTTAAAACCAGACCATTCTCAGTAGTAACTGAGTTATGGTCTGGCAAAGCTTCATAGACAAATCATTTCCAAAGGGGCGTCACCAACAGACGACGCTCAAATGCCTCTGGGCGCAATTGGATAGACCTAAAACCAATCAGAGCAATGAAGGAGATGACGTATTTATGCAGAGCGATGGAGTGTTCTTTGCTCGGGTTTTAACAAAAAGGAAACGTTCAAATCGCTTAAAACAGACGCGATAGCTGATTTGAACGAGTGATGTTCCACGGCGGCATCCATCTTTGTAATGTAGGCTACAAAATCTGCTTCACCGTCGCTGCGCTGTCGTCATCGTGTAAAGCCCGCCCCAACGTTTCTGATTGGTGCCTCGATTTCGACGGATTGGAAATGGGCTTGAATGAGCTCTTTGACAGACGTACTTGCAGGGCAAATCTAAATTTGCCGGAAGTTGTCTGGGTTTTGCCAGGCTCGATCCATTGGTCTCTGATATTGAAAAATGAAAAAAAAAAACAAATCTGATATTATTTTAATCTTATATCTGTTATTTAAAAGTTGATGCTAATTTTAATCTTATTTAACAGTTTATTGCTAAAATAACCAGCAGAAAACACTAGCCGGGTTTAAATTCCAGTTGCGCAGGTGGTGCATGTTTTAACACTGGTTACAACATAACTAATAGAACTTTGCTATTCTATGCTTTTATAAATTCCATTGAGAAATCATGAGAAAAAAAGGCTAAATAAAGACTGCAAATCAATATTCAGTAATGATTCATTATAATTATGTTTTGAACTATGTTGTATAGATTTGTTTTGCAGTGTCTTTGTTGTCAAACTCAAAAATGTGTTTATTTTCATTGTTAAAAAATGCCATTACTTTATATGAAAAAGTTAATAATAATTGTATTTTATTGACAAAATATTTTAGTTTGTCTATATTTTTTTTATTAGATCATATAACCTTTTAATCTGTCATCGTTCACGTTACAACATGCCTCACCTATATCTTTAGGGGTGTATCAAGAAAAAATTATACACTGTATTAATAAAACAAAACCAATAATTGTACTAGACATGTGTGAAATTAATGTCGGAAAAAAGAAATACTCTGAACCCCAAGTGGATTTATATAAACTCTGACTGTCAAAAAGTCAAAAAGTGTTAGGTTGTGCCCTAGTTCCTTTATAGCATATATTTAGCTTTTGACTTCTGCCAATTGTATTTAGGCTTCAAAATTCATGAACGTTTGTGTTAATTTGTGAAGATTATCATGATGAACAAACGTGTAAGAATCATAACTTTTTGTTGGTCATAGACCATATTTTCTGCAATAATCCAAAAGCCAATGTAAAAATCCTTTCAGGTTTTTGTTGAGGGAACCAGGGTGAACTTACAGGTTGGCCTTCAAAAATGCGTCATCGCTGCAGCGCTCTATTGAAGTCTATGGTGTGGGTGAAGAGGTATTTCCATGAAAAGAATTGTGTCCCTTTATAAATGTGTAAACAATGACTTTGTACACATTCTTTTGATTTATGTACATATGCTTACTCATGGGAATGCATAAGAACATTTCCCTGAAAATTTTATGTCCTGAAATGATTTTTATTTTTTAGCACAGGGTCAAATCCATGGAATATAGTGTTTTACAAATGAGGACCCAGATTCCTCTTCCACCATGGTTGTGCTACAGACATTAACAGACATTTAAGATCCTCAGAGTATTTTAAGTTTTTGCAGTGTAATATTACAAATGTACAGGTTTAAAAATTAATTTGAAAAGTAATGTGTTAAAAAATGGCACCACTTATCATAAAATATAAATAATAAATTACTCTGACATTTTTTTGCATACTTTTGTCAGCTGGGACTCTTTCTTCCCTAGTGGAGAACTTACAGGCATTTTTATGACATTTTTTATTTTTATTTATTTATTATATATTTTTATTTTGTTAGTCCACTTTAGACATTTTAATAACTATAAGCAACTTTGCTACATGTCAACTAACTCTCAGAGTATTAGTAGACTTTCAGGTTAGGGTTCAGGTTAGTAGAAACAGTTAATGTATTTAAAAAATTGCTTATAGTCAGCAGAATGTCTGTTGTGGAGCATCAATATAAAGTGTAAGCAGATATTAAGCAGAGAGTCAACATATTATAATGACAGCTAGTTGACAAGTTACTTATACTGCCCTACAAAGGCAAAAGACCTTAACTCACCAGAGTGTGAAACTGAGAAAAATGACTTTAAAGTTTTTTTGTTGTCCAGCCAATTGTATGATAGGTAGGACACTGAAAATTTGCAAAGTAGTTGTCATAATGAATATATTTATGTACATAAAAAAATTTGAGGTCAAACTTGACCTTTGACCCTTATTCGGAAGTTACTGTATTCTGCCTTTGCATTATCTGCAAAACAATAATGGGTCATACAAAGGCAAAATACCTTAACTTCTAATTTAATGACCATTTTGACTTTTATCACTCTATACAAACATTTCTATGATAACAATGATAGCCTTAAAATAACATTTAGTGAGTTCTGTCTAGTAAGGCTTAATATTACATCAATAGAATATTACAAAATAAAAAATAATGAGAAGGCTATTATCTGTACTGGATCATTTTAAAACGTTATCGCTGTACTTAATTTAAGTAAAATAACTCAAGAGGTACTGTTAAAGTAACCTTCCACAAATATTTCTTACATTTGAGATTTGGCTATGCCAGTAATATGTAGACGCTCTTTCTCAAATACCATTCACCCTTTTCTGACAAAACATATAGGAATATGCTTATATCTAATGACATTGTGAGTATGTTTTCCAGAATCAATGAAAAAACTTTTCCTGGACAGAATTGATATAGTCAGTTTATGACAGTTTACAAAGAAGGGAGTCTAACAACAAACTAATTACATATAGGCATAACACCGTAACTTCAGCGCGGCAAACACATCGCTGGTGGGTAAAACAAAGGCATAGTGCCTTAACTCCACTGTAACTTAGGCATTCTAGAGTGCAGCGGAACAAAGCTAAAAGACTCTAACTGATGTTAAGGGCTTCTGCCTTTGCTTTCCCTCTGATTTTGGAAGTTATGGCAAAAACAACATCTTATTTTTAGCAGAAAAGAACAAAATTGACACAAGATATTTTTCCACATGATAAAACTGATGTCCATTGTTCCAAATATGGCAAAAACTCATTTTGACCAAAATTGAAGTTAAGGTCTTTTGCCTTTGCACGGCAGTATAGTTAGTAGTGGACCATCGAAATAAAGTGTTTTTTTTTTTTTTTTTTTTTGCTGTAGACTGTCACCAGATGAAGAAGATGAAGACAGTATTAAATGTAAACGTGGTTTATTTAAAGGGCACCTATTATGCCCATTTTCACAAGATGTAAAATAAGTCTATGATGTCTACAGAGTGTGTATGTGAAGTTTTAGTTCAAAATACCCAACAGATAATGTTTTACAGCATGTTCAAATGGTCACTTTTTGGGGCTGAGAAAAACAAGCTGTTTTAGTGTGTATCCCTTTAAATGCAAATGAGCAGCTGCTGCCGGCCCATAGGGAGGAGTTGGCAGTGCAGGGAGCCAGTGAAGTTCTGTCAGTTAAGGAAGCCAGGGAGGATCGGCATCCGTGGCTTTGACTCGGGAGCTTGGCTCAGCCACTATGGCCGGAAACATATTGCTACCCCCCCAAATATTTTTGGGACTCTGGGACAGTCTCTGAGGCTGAGCTCTGGGATGAGAGCGGGCTCAGGATTGAACTCTCGGGCTGGAGCTATCACTGGACTCTGGTCAGGGGCTGGAGTGGATGCGTGTGTGGCCCAAACACACATAACAGCAGCAACATAAATAGTAAGGACAACTTTTTCAATCCCACCAGGGCAGTCAGGAAGGGAAGGCTCTGGAATTTCACTCACTGGAACTAACTGGGGAATATAATTTCACTCACTGGAACAGACTGGGGAATTTCACTCACTGGAACGGACTGGGGAATTTCACTCATTGGAACGGACTGGGGAATTTCACTCACTGGAACGGACTGGGGAATTTCACTCACTGGAACGGACTGGGGAATTTCTCTCATTGGAACGGACTGGGAAATTTCACTCACTGGAACGGACTGGGGGATTTCTCTCACTGGAACGGACTGGGGAATTTCACTCACTGGAACGGACTGGGGAATTTCTCTCACTGGAACGGACTGGGGGATTTCTCTCACTGGAACGGACTGGGGAATTTCTCTCACTGGAACGGACTGGGGGATTTCTCTCATTGGAACGGACTGGGAAATTTCACTCACTGGAACGGACTGGGGGATTTCTCTCACTGGAACGGACTGGGGAATTTCACTCACTGGAACGGACTGGGGAATTTCTCTCACTGGAACGGACTGGGGAATTTCACTCACTGGAACGAACTGGTGGATTTCTCTCACTGGAACTGACTGGGGAATTTCTTTCACTGGAACGGACTGGGGAATTTCACTCACTGGAACTGACTGGGAAATTTCACTCACTTGAACTGACTGGGGAATTTCACTCACTGGAACAGACTTGGAAATTTATCTCACTGGAACAGACTGGGGAATTTCACTCACTGGAACGGACTGGGGGATTTCTCTCACTGGAACGGACTGGGGAATTTCACTCACTGGAACGAACTGGTGGATTTCTTTCACTGGAACTGACTGGGGAATTTCTCTCACTGGAACAGACTTGGGAATTTCTCTCACTGGAACAGACTTGGGAATTTCTCTCACTGGAACTGACTCTGAGATTTCAATCACTGGAACGGACTCAGGGATTTCAGGTTTGGGAGGGAATTATGGATGTGGGGAAGATTTCTTCAGAGCCACCCGGATGGAAATAAATGCAGGATCAGCCACTTTCATTACCAGGTCAACATATCCAGACACAGCCTTTTTGGATTTGGGTACAGCAGCCCGAATGTGAAATGATCCGGGTTTGGTGTAGGCCTCAAGTGGACGCTAATCTTGAGTAAGCAGGAAGAGCCGAAAGCGTACCGCTGCCAAGTCTTCAACTTGGGGGTTTGTAGGGCCAAGAGTTCCTGCTGCGTCCATGATCAATTCGTTCCTTTTGGTCTGGTGTTCTGTCACGATCTGGTCCACCAATGATGACGATGAGAAAGGTATCTATTCAACTTTAATTACACAACACAAAAGATGAGAAGTGAAGCCACAGTGTTAAACACAAATAATACCAGACAAAAAACTGAGGAGACTGAGGTCACTATAAACACAAGATAACAAACTCAATTACAACCAGGTGTAGTCTAACTAATGAAACACATGAAACACTGTGTGGGAACACAGGACAAAGGGGAAACACAGAGAAGCAAACTAAATGTGCTTAAAGGATTAGTTCACCTCAAAATGAAAATTTCCTAATAATTTACTCACCCCAATGCCATCCAAGATATCCATGTCTTTCTTTCCTCGGTGGATGAGAAATTAAGTTTTTTGAGGAAAACATTTCTGATTTTTTCATCGAATAATGGACGTCAATGGCAACCAACGTTTTGAAGTCCAAATCAATGCAGTTTCAAAGGTCTTTGAGGTGCTTCAACGGGCTGTGCACGATCACAGCTGAGGAAGAGTCTTATCTAGTCAAGCGATAGGTCATTTTAAAAAAAAAATATATATATATATGAACTACAATTGTTCGGATTGAGCTGATCTGCAACGCGCCGGGAACTACGTCTGCTCGATGTTGCCGGCGGAAGTACCGCCCCACTGTTTACAAAGCCAGCGTGCGAAGGAGGATAGTTAAAATTGTATTGTATGTTGAAGGACATATTTATGTCTTGTGTCATATTATTGTTTAAAATGGTCCTTATGTGTGCGTATCCTGGTTGTTTAAATATTTTAAAACCTAAACGTTTTTTTTTTCGAGCGTGACCTTTCAACGTGAAGACGTAGTTCCCGGCGTGTGCCATGCAGATCAGCTCAATCCGTACATTTGTATGCAGTATACAGTATATATATATATATATATATATTATATATATATATATATATATATATATATATATATATATATATATATATATATATATATATTTTTTTTTTTTTTTTAAATGACCTATCGTTTTGCTAGATAATACTCTTCCTCAGCTGATCGTGCACAGCCCGTTGAAGCACTTCAGAGACCTTTGAAACTGCATTGATTTGGACTTAAAAACGTTGGTTGCCACTGAAGTCTATTATTCGAAGAAAAATCCAAAAATGTTTTCCTCAAAAAACTTAATTTCTCTTCCACTGAGGAAAGAAAGACATGGATATCTTGGATGGCATTGGGGTGAGTAAATTATATAAGTGTGTATCAGTAAATGAATCATTTAAGCAGAAAAAACGAATATAACTTTTTAATTTAACAAGTAACTGTTTAATTTAAGCATTACTCCAACACTGTTTATGAATAGCAAGTATTAAGCTGGAAGGTATGATTGCAGTTATGATTCTCTCTCTCCTCTTCTCTCTCTCTCTCTCTCCCCTCTCTCTCTCTTCTCTCTCTCTCTCTCTCTCTCCTCTCTCTCTCTCTCTCTCTTCTCTCTCTTCTCCTCTCTCTCTCTCTCTCTCTCTCTCTCTCTCTCTCTCTCTCCCTCTCTCTCTCTCCTGTGTGTGTGTGTGTGTGTTTACTCTTGTATTTTAGTGTTCCTTGGCTCTCTCTCATTATATTTGTCTCAGGGGGAAGTAGTACATGTGTCCATCTCTAGATCTCCTTTGAAAATATAATTGGACTGAATGTAATTCTCTAGTGGCATTTAATTAAGGCAAGGTGATGAAGTAGAACATAGCTGAACTTAAGAGCTTCTAAGTGTAAATGTCTACATAAGAGTGAGAGAAAGCGTATGCATCTGTTTAATGTTTATTATATTTTTAAATCATACCTGGAGGTGTATCATTTATTTTGTTCATGATATGTGGGTACTGTGAAATGTTCAAAAATGTTATTCCCACCTGACACGCAGCATGTGTCTTGTTGCTGTAAACATTTGAACTTTGTTGGTTCTTTAGATCTTTTCATTGATGTGTTTTTTCTCCTCTCTCTCTCTCTCTCTCTCTCTCTCTCTCTCTCTCTCTCCTCTCTCTCTCTCTCTCTCTCTCTCTCTCTCTCTCTCTCTCTCTCTCCTCTCTCTCTCTCTCTCTCAATGTGTAGTCATTGCACAATGGAAGCTCGCTACTAGTCAGATTTTCCCATGCACTACCAATATACCTCTCAGAAGTCTCATTTTAGAGGATTCTGTAAAGCTCTAGTTATCTCCTGGATGTCTTTGACAGTGTTTGTCAATGCTTAATATCTGCTAACTCTTTATTGTGATGGTCCTCCGACATACATTCTACTGACTATAAGTAACTTTACAACTAAATGTCAACTTATTATAACCCTAATAAAACCCTAATAAACCCTACCTGTCTACTAATACTCTACTAACACTAATGTGCAGAGTTATTTATAGTCAACAGAATGTGTTAAAGGTTCAGAGTCGGAACGCGACGACGCCGTGATCATCGGCACTTCCATGGTCCGCCATGTCCGTGCTACCTCGGGTAAAGGTAAGGTGCGCACTCACTGCTTTCCTGGTGCTCGTGTTCTTGATGTCGCTGCGCAGGTTCCCGAGATCCTGAACGGTGACGAGCGCGTTGGAGCTGTCGTGCTGCACGCGGGACGAATGACATCAGGCTGCGGCAGACGGAGGTTCTGAAGAAGGACTACAGGAGCCTGATCGAGACGGTACGCAGCACATCGCCTAGAGCAACGATCGTCGTGTCTGGACCGCTTCCCACTTACCGACTTGGACAAGAAAGGTTCAGTAGATTATTTGCTTTAAATGAATGGTTAATGTCATGGTGTAATGAACAGAAACTGCTCTTTGTAAATAATTGGAATCTGTTTTGGGAGCGACCTAGGCTCTTCCGTCCTGATGGTCTGCACCCCAGCAGAGTCGGAGCGGCTGTTCTGTCGGACAACATCTCCAAGACGCTACACACCATCTGACTAGTAAGTCAAAGTCCAAATCATAGTCTTTGCTGTCCCAACTTAATTGATATAAGTACCAATGTAGAACATTATATAGAAACTGTGTCTATTCCTCGCTTAGTGAAGCCAAACAACAAATCTACTGTAAGATCTAGCAAGAATATTATTGTAATTAAACCAGAAAATCTAAATATCAGTGAACAAAAACAATTTCTAAAGCTAGGTCTTCTAAACATTAGATCGCTCACACCTAAGGCGGTTATTGTAAATGAAATGGTCACAGATAATAATTTCGATGTTCTGTGCCTTACTGAAACCTGGCTTAAACCAAATGATTATTTCGGTCTAAATGAGTCTACTCCACCAGGATACTGTTATAAGCATGAGCCCCGTCTGATCGGTCGTGGCGGCGGTGTTGCAACAATCTTTAGAGATATTCTTAATGTTACTCAGAAAACTTGTCATAGGTTTAATTCGTTTGAAGTACTTGTGCTAAATGTTACGCTCTTAGATGTAAGAAAGAAATCCTTACTGTCTCTAGCATTGGCTACCGTATATAGACCCCCAGGGCCATATGCTGATTTCCTAAAAGATTTTGCAGACTTTCTCTCAGACCTATTGGTCAATGTCGATAAAGCAATAATTATTGGCGACTTTAACATACACGTAGATAATACAAATGATGCGTTAGGGGCTGCGTTTAGAGATCTATTAAACTCTTTTGGGGTGAAGCAAAACGTCAGTGGTCCCACTCATCGGCTAAATCATACACTAGATTTAATTATTTCATATGGAACCGATCCAACCGATATAGATATTATACCGCAAAGTGACGATCTCACTGATCATTACATGGTAACTTGCATAATACGCACTGCTGAAATTTGTCATGTTGCACCACGTTATAGACCAGGCAGAACAATCCTTCCAACCACTATAGATAGATTCTCAAATAGCTTACCTGATCTATCTCAGCTGCTCAGTAAACCCAAACAAACAGATGAACTAGAGGAAATGACTAGCAGTATGAGCAACATTTTCTCTAGTACACTAGATATTGTTGCACCAATTAGATTAAAAAAGGTTAGAGAGAAAACTAAAACACCATGGTACAACAGTGCTACGCATGCTATCAAGAGAGAAACTCGTAACTTAGAGCGTAAATGGAAACGAACTAATTTAGAGGTCTTCAGAATCGCGTGGAAAGACAGTATGTCACGTTATAAAAGGGCTCTAAAATCAGCCAGGGCTGAGCATATCCGCAAACTAATTGAAAATAACCAAAATAATCCAAGGTTTTTATTTAACAACGTGGCTAGACTAACAAATAATCAGACATCTCCAGAGCAAAATATTCCGTTACAATATAGTAGTAATGATTTTATGAATTACTTCAATGAGAAAATAGAAAGCATCCGAAACACAATTGTAAATGTACAATCCTCTATGGTGTCTTATGACTCGGCCTCAATTATGGCCCCTCTAGAACAACTACACCGCTTTACAACTATAGGACAGGAAGAACTAAATAAACTAATCATTGCATCTAAACCAACAACATGTTTATTAGATCCAATACCCACTAAACTACTTAAAGAAGTGTTACCTGTAGTGGAAGAGCCTCTTCTCAATATTATTAACTCGTCTTTATTTTTAGGTCACGTTCCAAAAATATTCAAGCTGGCAGTAATAAAACCTCTCATTAAGAAACCGCAATTAGATCCAAATAACCTAGCAAATTACAGACCCATCTCAAATCTTCCATTTATGTCTAAAATACTAGAAAAAATTGTGTCCGCTCAATTGTACTCTTTCTTGCAAAAAAATGATATCTACGAAAAATTTCAGTCGGGATTCAGACCGCATCATAGCACAGAAACTGCGCTAGTTAAAATTACAAATGATTTACTCTTAGCCTCTGACCAAGGCTGTATCTCAATACTAGTTCTACTTGATCTTAGCGCCGCGTTCGACACTATAGATCATAAAATACTCTTAGATCGACTACAAAACTACACTGGTGTTCAGGGACAGGCATTAAGCTGGTTTAGATCGTACTTATCAGACCGTTACCATTTCGTCTGTTTAAATGGGGAAAAATCAAAGATAACATCAGTAGACTATGGAGTGCCGCAAGGATCTGTCCTTGGCCCTCTGCTATTCTCAATATATATGATGCCACTTGGTAATATTATAAGAAAACATGGAATTAGTTTTCACTGTTATGCTGATGACACTCAATTATATATCTCATCACGACCAGATGAAAACACTAACTTATCTAACTTGACAGAGTGTCTAAAAGATATAAAATGCTGGATGACGTGTAATTTCCTGCTATTAAATTCAGATAAAACGGAGGTATTACTTATTGGTCCAAAAAACTACCCACAAAATCCCTTACAATACAACTTTAATTTAGAAGGATGTCCTGTTACTTTATCCACTACAGTAAAAGACCTGGGTGTTATACTAGACCGCAACTTGACTTTCGAAAATCATATCTCATATGTTACAAGAACAGCCTTTTTCCACCTTAGAAACATTGCTAAGCTACGTAACATGCTATCTGTTTCAGATGCAGAAAAGTTAGTTCATGCATTCATGACCTCGAGACTAGATTACTGTAATGCTTTATTAGCTGGTTGTCCTGCATCCTCAATAAACAAGCTACAGTTAGTCCAAAATGCAGCCGCTAGAGTTCTTACTAGATCAAGAAAATATGATCATATAACACCAATTTTATCATCTCTACACTGGTTACCTATTAAGTTCCGTATCAATTACAAAGTATTACTATTGACTTATAAAGCTCTAAATGGTTTAGCTCCTGTGTATTTAACAGACCTTCTATCGCCCTACAATCCATCGCGCTCTTTAAGATCACAAAATTCGAGGCTTCTGGTCGTTCCTAGGATATCTAAGTCTACTAAAGGAGGGAGGGCGTTCTCACATTTATCTCCTAAACTCTGGAATAGCCTTCCTGATATTGTTCGAGACTCAGACTCGCTGTCCCAGTTTAAAACTAGATTAAAGACGCATCTCTTTAACCAAGCATTCACTTAATGCTTACCTTTTATACTACTTCTGAATCAGTTCGAATGCATTAATATTATGAACATCAGCTATGCTAATTATTTCCCATCTGTCTTTCTGCTGTTATCTCGGGACGCTAGTCCCGAGGTAAATAGCGTTCGTCAGCTCCAGTTTGTATCCAGCCTCTCACGAAGACTTCAGATGCCCCAACACCTGTGGAGAGACGACTAAACGCCGGTGGAGAGACGACTAAACGCCTGTGGAGAGACGACTCGACGCCTGTGAAGAGACGACTAAACACCGGCGATATGTTATGCCTAAATTTATACATGATTAACTAACTGTATTTTTCTTTGTACATTTCTGAATTGCACTTTCTGTAAAGCTGCTTTGAGACAATGTGTATTGTGAAAAGCGCTATACAAATAAACTTGAATTGAATTGAATTGAAAAGGGACCATCAAAATAAAGTGAAACCTTAATTTGTGTAGTTGGCAATTGTGGCAAGCAGTGTGAACGGGTCGAGGCCTCGTATCTCTCATAAAGGAGCTTCAGAAGCATAAAAGGAGAAGCGACGACAGTGAAGGATGAGAGATGACCATGCCTGAACTATTCTTTATGTGTGTGCGGAAGTCGTCCATGAGGGCTGCCGCTTTTACTTTCATTTTGCGTTTATTTATTTATTAAACTGTGTGAAACGCTCGCTGGTTCCCACCTCCTTCTTCGCTCATCAACAAACCTCGTTACAGCAATTAATCCACCTAATGTAATTCCTACAATGCTGTAATTAAAAATGTCTGGTCATATTGTTATTCTCCAGTTTTTTTGTTGCTTCTCTCGTCGGGGCTGACCAGTGTCACAATGGAAATGTTGGTGAAATTATTAATGTCAGGGTTTGGGTTGAGGAAAGTAGCGAGGACTCAAAAGCAGGACAATGCGTTTTTATGAATTATAAAATGAAATTTAAGCAAACAAAAACTACCCCGAGGGGGAAAACAAGACAGGACTCAAGACTTCATGACTGGACTTGGCAGGAATACGAAACAAAAAGCGACGACACGACAGACAAGGTTAGACAACGACCCATACTTGTATTTATGACTTATTTTGCATTGTAGCCTATCATGCATGTTAGCTAGGTTACTGCTTATGTTCATATTACATTATGTACTGTATGTAACAGTGCAGAGTAAACATCTATCAAACTGTAATTGCCATTAAAACTACATGGCCATATAACTAAAGCATCATGCCCATTGAAACGGAGCAGGCACGTGGTAATTTGAAACTTTGATTTGTTTGCTGTTCAAAGTGCCCACTTATGCACACTAAGACAGCAACATAGGCTGCATTTACACTGCAGGTCTTGATGCCCAAATCCGATTTTCTGAATATATCCGATTTTTTTGACGACCCGCTTACATCATCTTTTAAAAGTGACCCGTATCCGATTTTTGCATTTACACTATACACTGCTGAAACTACCAAATGTAGAAATTCTGACCCGGAAAAGGAAGTAAACCAGCACGAAATACAATGGATGCAGATTAAAACTAAACACACATAAAATTATCCAGTGTTTTGCTTTCCACAATATTTTGAAAAGTCATTAAGCTTTTTATCTTACGTTCGCTCTGTAGCCACGAGCGCTTAAAACCGTGCCTCCCCATATCTCGTGAAATGTCTTCAAACATGGATTTATTTCTGTAACAACCCTGCATTTTTGCCTGCACTGTCTCTTCACTCTTCAACACTCAAAAGACATGAAACCTCCGCATTTCTCCACTGTGTGTATCATTCGTCCTCCATCGCGCCTATAATAAGTCATGTGATGTCAGTTGGTGGTGTCCACCTGAGTTGACATCACTTTTTTAATGATGTACGACTCGCATTTACTCGGGAATATCTGATTTGTCTGCTTAAATGGCACACGCAAATGCACGTATCCGATTCATATCCGATTTATAAACATATGAGTGAGGCCTGAATCCGATCTGAGAAAATCGGAATCCATGCGGATTTTTCCTGCTTACACCTTCATGGGTCATATCCGATCTGTGCCACATGAGAGGAAAAAAATTGGATTTGGGTCACTTGAACCATGCAGTGTAAATGGGGCCTTAGTGTCGGCCCAGATCCGAGCCACATCCGGTACATGTGTATTCCAGCCGTACCAGATGTGGGCCGGATCTGGGCCGACACTATGTTGCTGTCTGGGGACTTCAGGTTTAGTTTGACCAATTTATGATCAGAGTGAATTTGTTGAAATTCATACTTCCCACAATTAATATTAGTCAACAAAACTACTGTACACATTTAAGATCGCATTCAGTACAAATTCAGTCAAGTGTGTGAAGTGATTACTTCTTCTTCATATTGACGACATACAGTAAAGTAGATGTCGAGTGGATGGCAAGTCATTTTACTGTAGCTCTCTCATGAATGCCTGTTCAATCTGTTCATTCAGACTAATTTCCTTTTCCTATCTCATTCACTTGCATTCACTTATCGATCTATTCAATCATTGATCAGAAACATTGATCCACCCACTGATCCTTCCAGCCATCCATCAGCTGCTGACAGGCTTTTAATTGATGAGAAAGCGGGTCAAATTAAGCAATTAGGCCAAACATGGAAAAACAGACAGATAACTACACCCTGACCAGGTGGAGAGACACAGCCAGAGCAATGATAGGGAGATGCAGAGTGTTTACACTTTTTCATTTCGCAACGTCAATGAATTTTTCATTGCGATTCATAAAATATCCATCACTATTTTACCTGAGGAGAGAATAAAACAGAGGACAAAGAGAAAGAGGGCCCTTATGAATCAAGAGTTCATTGAAGATGCTGATGGTGGGAGGTGTATGGGGGGTGAAACGACAAAACCAAACACCTGACAGACAGGGTGGGGGTTGGGGGTAATATCTGGGTGAAAATCAGAAGAGGAGGTGTGGGGAAAGATGGGGCGCTTGGGGAGGGGTGACGGAGGCAAAGACAGCGCCACTAACAATAACACCAACAACAGCGAGCGTGATTGGGCCATGCTCATTTTCACTCTGTCAGGAGACGATAGATGATGCCAGCCGCTGTCACAGCATCACTCCACACATTAGAGGAAATCTATTGTTCAACACCAAGACAGGTCTCTTGTAGAATTCAGTTTGTTCCCACTTACAACAGCTGCCAAACGGAAGCAGAAACATCTGATTTTACAGTCTCATGCCCAGTAAGAACCTTCTTAAAGGGATAGATCACCCCAAAAAGAAAATTCGGTCAGTAATTACTCTCCCTCATGTTGTTCCAACTCCGTAAGACTTTCGTTCATCTTCGGAACACAAATTAAGATATTTTTGATTAAATCTGAGAGATGGATCACTCCTCCATAGGCTTCTAAGGGATTGAAACTTGCCAGCCCCGAAATGTTATTAAAGACATGGTTAAAATAGTCCAAGTGACTACAGTGGCTCAATCCCAAGTTTATCAAGCGACGAGAATACTTTTTGAGCGCAAAAAAACAACCAAAAATAACGACTTTTCTCAAGTATTAATTTCCTTCTCTGTCGGCCTTGAGATATTCACATAGTGTAATTGTGCAGCACTTCTGTGTTTTACGTCACACGTAATCTCACTATTGGCCGACACTGGTCATATGTGTGATGCATGTGACTTTCAACCAGAAGCACTGCGCAATTAAACTAAATGAATATCTAGAGGCCCACAGAGAAGGAAATGAATACTTGAATAAAGTCGTTATTTTTGTTGGAACAACATCAGGGTGAGTAATTACTGACAAAATTTTCATTTTGGGGTGAACTATCCCTTTAAGATTCCTAAAGAACTTTTCGTCCCAGTTTATACTTTTTGATTATTCATTTATGCAATGCACGTATTGTGTATATACATGTTTTTACATTGTACTTATGTTTTAAAAAAAAATCTTCAATTCATTTCTGTAATGCATCTGTTGAACCTTTCCTTTCCTGAACAGTCTGTTCATCAGTCCGTGTAAATAAAATGTCAGATGCAGTTTCTGATGCACCTTTGCCATGTTAACCCTCTACTGCACGCATTATTATGCAATCATGGAAAAAAATGTTTGAGTGTTTTTTTATATATAAAATAGACTCAAATGAACATTTCTTTTT